>WSTG01000724.1:0-14493 GCA_019616325.1 Ceratobasidium sp. 394
TCTGTGGATTCGACGCACGCTATGTTACGTTCGCTACGTCCGGTGTTACAAATTTCGGAGGCCAGCGGGCTAGTGACAACTTTGCATGCCTCGTTTTCGGAATCCATGCTGAACCAGAAGCGTTCTGGCGAATTCTACTGCGATATGCGGGAGCACAGTGCACGGCTCGCCCAGTCTTGTTTCGACCTGATCAAGGAAAATACTCCTCAATTCAATGTTTGTAATATCGAGTCGTCGTACCAGCGAGATCGAGACATCCCAGATATAGACCGGAAAGTCAGGGAAGCAATCTCACCGGGGCTATCATACGCATGCTTGCATTTGGGGACATATCTGGAGCCAGCAGGCTATTCCGAACAGCTTCTGGGCTCGGTGCACGATTTCTTGACTACGCGACTCCTTCTATGGATGGAGGTGCTGAACTTGGGGCGCTACATACGAAAAGGAGGCGAGCAGCTGCGTAGACTAAAATCCTGGTTAGAGGTACATTACCGAAACCCCCTAATCCATAGATTAACTAACTGTCTCATAGGAGGTCGAATGTTCATCCGACGTCCGACATCTCGCTAAAGATGCCCTGAGATTCGTAGCAGAATTTTCGTGGAGTTCTGCGTCCGACTACACACCTCACATCTATGTCTCAATGCTTCCGCTTTGGCCAGAAGATAGGCCCGTCGCGACACACTATATGCCAAGGATGTCAGGTTTTGTTAATGCGATAGGGAGCGGAAGAAAACGGGGGTACCCTGTAGATGTGGATATTCTTCCTTGCGATGGCAAAGTCAGTCGCGCAACGTTCTCTCCAGATGGTGCACACATCGCATATGCTTCCGATGACAACACGATCCACGTCTGGGACATCCACACCGGCAAGCTCTTCGGTCAAACCATGCGTCATTCACACTCGGTCAAATCGATTGCATATTCTCCTGATGGCGCGTATGTTGCGTTAGGCTCTTCTGACTACAACATCCACATCTGGGATGTACGCACCGGGGAGCTCGTTGGTCGGCCACTCAAAGCTCATAGAAACCTTGTCAGGTCGATTGCGTACTCACCCGATGGTGCATACATCGCATCCGGCAGTGCTGACGACACTATCTGCATCTGGGACGCATACACCCAACAGTTAGTTGGTCAGCCTCTCGCCGGCCATTCAGATTCAGTCGTTTCGGTTGTATACTCCCCCGACGGTGCATTCGTCACGTCGGCCTCCCGGGACGACACTATCCGCATCTGGGACGCACATACCCAGCAACTTGTTGGTCAACCACTCGAAGGTCACACAGATTCAGTGCAGTCCGTTGCATACTCCCCCAATGGTTCATATATCGTCTCTGGTTCTCGAGACGAGACCATCCGTATCTGGGATGCATACACTGGGCAGATCGTCGGCCACCCACTCGAGGGCCATACAGATTCGGTTTTCTCAGTTGCGTACTCGCCCGACGGCGCATACATTGTGTCTGCCTCTGTGGATAATACTATCTGTGTCTGGGATGCACACGCCAGGCAGCTTGTGGTTCAGTCACTCGAAGGTCATTCCATCCGGCCGATTGCGTATTCCCCCAACGGCACATACATCATGATCACCTCTTTCGGCAACCTCATCCGAATCCGGGATACACGAACTGGGTGGCTTGTTGGTCAACCTCTGGAAGGTCACAAAAATTGGGTTCGCTCTGTTGCGTACTCACCTAATGGCTCATATTTTGTTTCGGGCTCTGCTGACCGGACTATCTGCATTTGGCACGCGTCCACTGGGGAGCTGGCTGGTCAGCCACTTGAAGGTCATACAGACGCGGTCCTCTCAGTCGTGTACTCCCCTGATGGCGCATACATTGCCTCTGGCTCCTCAGACATGACCATCCGCATCTGGGATGCACGCACCCAGCAGCTCGTCGGCCATCCACTCGAGGGTCACACAGGTTCGGTTTGGTCGGTTGCATACTCTCCAGATGGCGCATACATCGCGTCCGGCTCTGACGATGATACCATCCGCATCTGGAACGCACGCACCAGGGAGCTAGTTGGTCAGCCACTCAAATGTCACGCAGACGTCGTCTCGGTCGCCTACTCCCCTGACAGTGCGTACATCGCGTCTGGCTCTGATGATAATACTATCCGAATATGGGACGCACACACCGGACAGCAGGTTGGTGAACCACTCACAGGCCACACACGCGAAGTCTGGTCAGTCGCCTACTCCCCTGACGGTGCATATATCGCGTCTGCTTCTCGCGACAAGACCATCCGAATCTGGGACGCATGCACACGACAGCTTGTCGGCCAGCCGCTAAAAGGCCACGCGAACCCGGTTCGGTCTATTGTATACTCCCCTAATGGCGCGTACATTGCGTCAGGCTCTTACGACACTACTATCCGCATCTGGGATGCACGCACCGGGGAGCTGGTTGGTCCGCCACTCGAAGCTCATACAAGTTCCGTCTACTCGGTCGCGTACTCCCCCGATGGTGGATGTATTGTATCCGGCTCTCGCGACCACACCATCCGCACCTATGTTGCACACCCCACTCCGTTGAACCTACCGCACACCGCGAACCACGCACAGTCGGGCCCGCCGCCGGCTCACTCCCCCGATCCTGCCGTCTCGCCTAACAGCACCGAACACGACGCTCCCGCCAACCCGACAACATCAGCCGATGACGCTAATGATTATGAACCCCATCTCAAAGGTATGTAGATTATGCCATTTCCCCACGCCGCCTCACTGACATGTCTTCTGACAAAATCGCATCCACTCTCCTGCCACCTTCACCTGGTATAGCCACAAATATACCCAATGATTGGACTATGGACCGATACGGATGGGTGCTTAGCCCTAACGGAAACAGACTCCTATGGGTTCCCCGTTACTTGCGGCGTGGTCTTCTGCGCCCCCGGAGCAAGATTGTTGTTTCTCGCGGAGGTACGCTGAGTCTTGATTTCAAAGACGCTAAACTGGGAGAGGATTGGAGATCTTGCTTTGACTAGGAAGGTTTGCTGGTTAAATAAGGTAGCCGTGCTTTATGGACGGTGTAGATAATATTTGTATCGTGCTTTGGTTCAATGAGTTTTGCAGCTTTCAACAGCGTGAGCTTATTATAACTTCCAATCGACCGAGAAATGTGCAGTATTGACTTGACTATTAAATGTGGCCCACATTGCCAGCATCAACCTGACACAAGATAATCTCAACGTCCATTAACACCCGAAACGAGCAACAAAAAAGAACGTAAAAAAGAGTGTGGTAGGCAGATGCCTAGATTACAACAAAAATTAGTCAAGCGTCCAATACGAATAACGCCAGAGCTGCTTAGCATTTCCACGAGCTCTGAAACGCCCAAGCAAAGTCAGTATTTTATATCGCAGTAGAGTAATGGAGACGTACATCACGCGGGCTGGGCTGGCCAACAGACTGGTACGGCGGCAAACCAAGGCACTCGGCGACTGTCACAAGCTTGTATCCAGCGGCTTGAAGCTTTGGGATAACATAAGGGATGACTTCGTGTGCAGTGCGCTCTACGGGATCGGGATGAGCAGGATATAATGAAAGAAGGGGTAAAACATACCGTAGGTCTCGTGGTTGAGTGCGAGGATCGTGGATGGATGCTTGGCGATGATCTGGTCGTACGACTTCTTGGACTGGGCAGGGGTGGCACCTGAAAAGGAACTGGGTAAATGGCTGAAACGACCCCACGGTGACAGGGTGGGACTAACCAAGCGAGTCCCCGCTATCAAAGTCCCAGTTCACGCTGCACCCAAATGAGAGTAAGAAACTGGTATAGCTGGTGGCAAGGCAAGACTCACAGCTTCTGACCACGAACAGCGGCAGCGTTCTAGTGAAAACACAGATTTAATATAGGACCAGCTTGCTTGGGTCGAAATCGACATACCCTCACGTTATCTACAGAAACTCTGTAAACATATATTTATTCGGATGCCGGCGCGCGACTTACCGTTGTAATTTCCAAATGGGGGACGCATAAATGCCGGGGTAACGCCAACAATCTTTTGGAACGCCTCTAGAGACAGACGTCAAAACAGTCATAAACACGTCAAGTGCCGGGGGAGCTCACGTTCAACGCGCCACATTTCATCGTGGACCTGGTCCCAGGTAAGCTAGAAAAAATTAGAGATATAAGTTTGACGGGAATGGAAACAAGTATAGATATAGCCTACTGTGCTTAGGTCCTTGTGACCCCAGGTATGGGATGCAATCTGAAGGAACAGTTAGGATCGTTGGGGTTTGATGCGATGGGTGGGGGTTCGAACCTGGTGACCCTTGTCATAGGCATACTTGACGCGTCTGCGCGGGGATTATTTAGGAACGACCTCGATGAGGGGGCAAGAGCATACTTGGCGTTGTCAGCATCGTAGATGCAGCCGTCTAAGAGACCGTAAATCAGAACCGTGCCCCCATTTTGAGCTCAAAAATCTCACAGTTGTTCCCGTTGAAGAAGAATGTTCTGCCAAAAATTTGTTATTCAACCAAGCCAAGTTAGATGGCTGAAGTTGCTTACCCCTTGGCGCCAGCAGCGACCAGAGTTTTGGAAATATCATAGACATACCAGTATGGACCATCGTCAAAACTTGCACAAACTGGTTAGTCGCTAATCCCCTAGTCGTACACACTCTGACCTACGTCAGCGCGACCGTGTTGGGCTTGGTGCACTTGGTGATGACCTCTGCGGGAGCGCGCCTCCCTAAGGTGATGTTTGTGGGTGCTGCGAGTGCGCCAAGGAGCGAGGTCGCGGCAGCGGCAGCAAGCGAAAGCTTAGAGAAGAATCGCATATTGAAAAAAGAGTGACTATGCAAAGGAGTGACAAAAAAAAACAGATGGGAGGCTGGGAGACACAAGAGTTCGGAGGTGCCCACGGCGAAGTATTTAAAATGATAGAACCCTGCACGTCAATCATCAGGGTCTTCCGGCACACAATGGCTTGGCATTGAACGTTTGGGCCGATGCGGTTCTTCCGGGGGCACTAGCGCCGTGCCTGGCTACTGCCCCACAGCACAGCAAACATGGAACGATTCGAGTACTCTTGGCATCACCCATTCATTTGCGGGTATGGCGAAACTTGCAGATTGCTTGGGGCAAGACACGTCCCACCCGAGATATAAGTTCTTACGGTCCACGCGTACGTATAATTTCGACGCATATATCTTGTGAACAACCGCAGCCATTCAGGCGCACAGCCCCTCCCATCGATCTAGGTCGCAAAATCGTTAGTTGCGTGCGAGATTGTCAGCATTTCTTTGGTTACCTTGAAGTCTATCGTCTAGTATGCAAGCCTCAACACCTATATTAAGTCTCCATCGTTTATAAACTGGAGAATGGGTGTTAGCTGGTCGAGAGAATTATTGAAAACTGAGTAGCCAACACGCGAACCTTGAGATTGTGTGCCTTTTGTTCATCCAAGGGTTAATCGCCATTCGTATTAGAAATTGCTGTTGGGGTGTAATAACATAGCCTGTCGACTCAGGTACTTACTCACTACCCTTTAAGACCCCGATCCAGGGACGTGTACTCTCGTCTCGCGTGTCCTGCTTTATTCAGTCGTATTACTCTCCTCCCGTCTCGCGCGCCCTAGTTCAACGCGCTTGCCTCTGTGCAATTACCGGGATATCTAGGAGATAGTTTTACATAAGCAAGAGATTCCGGGGGGGCTTGCCTATATATAGCTCGTTGAGAGCCAGGACGCACCGCGGAAACATCCACCACTCGAGCAAACTCTTTTTACCCTCATCTGATTTTACACAAATTACTCATCTTTCTTGCACCATCATGCCCCCGAAACTCAAGCGCAGCCTTCTCCACCGTGCCAAAGATGCCTTATTATCTAGTCCATTTCGTACTCGTGACCGCAAACATCCAACTCAACCACACATATATCTGAAGTATGCCGATTGGGACGGGCTAGAGCTATGCACTAGCATATTAATAGAGAATGCCGATAAGTTTGGGCCGCTCGCCGCTGCCATCAGTAAACTGTCGAGGTGCATCGCAATATTTGAGGTAGGTATCAACGAAGCAGGCTGGCGAGAGATATTTGCACTAACCCCCTAATTCTAATGATATAATCGCCATGTTTGAATCAGAGTCAGGCTGGAACGCGCGAGGAGTACAATAAGCTCGGGACCAACATGAATGATTTATTCCGCCTCCTTTCGCAGTACTTTGACGGAAGCATATCTATACCCTGGGACAGAGTCGCGAAACTTGCACAGTATGTTGTAGCAGAAGGAGTGTAATGAGTGGGAGCTAACATGTAATCGAAGGGCAATCGAGAAGGAGATCGAGCCTTTGCGTCGAAGAAAGCAGGAGACCGAAGCGGAATCAGTGGCGGAGGCTGCGGTAGACGCAGCTCGGATATTGGAGTGCTACCGGAGGGTACAGACGTTGCTTGGGCGATTTGCGGTAAGCTTCGTTGGATTATCTCGTGATAATCGCGTAATTCTGACGCATGTGAAGCTAAGCGAAAGCAGGGAACTATGGAGGGCTGCAGACGAGGCGGTCCTAGTGAGTAATGGATGTGGGTGGTCACCTGTCGGCTAATCGTACAGCACAGGACACCTTCCTGAACCAGTTACACCACTCTCCAGAAGCACGATACAACTTTGCAGGATCGAACCACGTGCAAAGGCATGGATGTACCCCGAACACACGAGTAGACGTGCTACAACAGTTGCGAGCTTGGGAGCGCTACTACGATCACCAAACTGTGTACTGGTTGAACGGGGCGGCTGGTACGGGCAAGACAGCAATTGCGTACAGCCCATGCGAGCAACTGGAGCGCGTTGGCAAGTTGGCTGCCAGCTTCTTCTGCACTGTAGCTATTCTAGCCGCGCGACCTGAGTGCCAGGTCCACTCCAGAAAAGTGGCGCTGGCACTTCTGCAAGGCGCCGAAAAATACGTGGGCACCCATGTTCAGCGGCATGTGCACTCCACCAGAGTGGCCTAAGGTGATCGGGCCACTCGGTGGAGGTGGCCTTCGGGTGCTCTTTGCCACTCTGTACGAGTGGCTGGCACCCTATGCAAGTGGAATCGGCGTGAAAAGCCACCTGAGAGTGGGGTTCGTACACTCGCTTACAGTGGCTTGGGCACTGACCCGTGGTGGCTACTGACACTTTCCCCGGGTACCCTCGCCACCTCCCCAGGTACTACAACTACTCATGTTTACCCCGATCGAGAATATGAACAAAGATGTATTAAAATGAGTACTAAAATGATAGCGATATCGATTAAGGAACCAGAAATAGGAGAGTCGAGCTTGAAGACAGTGCTACTTTTTACGCCTAGTGGTCTAAGCAAGCATGTTATTCTCGGTTGACATGAAATAGCGGCCAACTTACCGCGTTCTTAGTGGTCGCCGCCTTTGCCTTTCCGGTCGCCGCCTTGGTAGTCGCTGCCTTTGTGGCCGCCGCTTTTTTCGCTGCCGCCTTCGTGGTTGCCGCATTTCCGTTCGCTTGCTTGGTCGCTGCCCTCGTTCTTCCGCTCACTCCCTTGGTTTTCCCAGCCGATGTTGTCGCCTCATCTTCTGAAGACTCCGAGTCTTCTGAAGACTCCAAGTCTTCGTCGGGTATTGGGTCTGAGCGCTTCTGTCGCTTTGTTGGCGGACGGTCGGGTATCTGAGGAATACCTGGGTTAGTCACGGGCAAGTGTGAGTGGGCTATCGCTCTTACGGGTTCCTTCGTCAGCTGGACCGGGCCTGACTGTGCTTTGTCTTTCGCTTTCCCCTTGCCTTTCGCGGCTGGGGGTGGGGTGGGGGAAGCAGGGGCATCTTGCGGGGGCGGAGCGTTGGCCTCGGCTTCAGACTGAGAGTCTGGCGCGGGCTCGCCGGTTTGTGACTCTGCCTCGTCGGGTTGTGCCCCGGGTTCGCCTGGTTGTGTCTCGGGCTGGGGCTCATCATCAGGCTGGGGCTCCGGCGCTGGTTCGGGCTCATTCTCGGGTCCGTCCGTTCGCTTGTGCTTTCCGGTTGCGGGGGCCTTCTGCTTCTGCTTTGGCCTTGGGCGCGACGTAGGCTGCGACGTAGGCTGCGACGTAGGGGCGGTCCCCGATGCAGGTGGGGCTGCCGAACCAGGCGCCAATGTGGAGGGCTGAGCCGGGGCCGAGGCGGGAGCGAGTGTAGGCGTAGCCGCGGAGGGAGGTGTTGGATTTGACGGTGCTGGTACGGATGCTGTGCCGGCATCCAACGCTCCCTATATGCGTCGAGTTAGTATAGCAAGTAGCCACGTAAATCACATCTGACCGAGTCATTATTGTTTCCACCCTGGTTATTGGTTTCGCCGCCGCTACCAGCGTTATTACTTTCCGCTTTGGCTTTGGTAATAATAATGAGCGTACTATCTCTATATTTGTCGTGCACTTACCCTCGCGGCAGAGCATCGCCCAACTATTGGCCGATGACTTTAATATCATGACCATAAAGTCACGAATCGGCCAGAGGGGGTCTTTAAACGCTTCGAACTCGTCGAGTTCGAAACGAATCTAGAACCGTCGGAGTCAATGCAGGCCTCGTTCAGGTCTTACAATGGTAACAATAACTCACATGTGTGATACAGTCGAGTACGGCGCCGCCGTTCTGCGCCTCGAAGGATTTAGTTGTATCCAGGTATTTTCCGCACATAATTTTGACCACTGCCTATTTTAACCTTGTGGTTTAGCGTAGCAGAAGTAAGAATAGAAAGAATGAACGTACCCAGGCGATTTTATATTGTTTCTCCGACAAGCTGAGTGTCTCTTGCAGGTTGTAGCCTGCCCGTTTCTTCTTGGAAGGCTGTTCCTCGCCAGCATTGTCCGACTGTCCTCGACCAGCCGATCCTGCTGGTTTATCGCGCGCTATCAAAGTGGTAAGTCGAGGGCGACCAGCCATCTTCTCCCTCGGCTGTGCTACAGATCAGGATGAGTATTAGCAACGTAGTGGACCAGAGTATGAAATGGCGTACTCGGGCCTGCGCTTGTATGGGCAGGTTGGCGAATTGGGGGTGCAGTTCCGCCAGGGACATCTATCAAACGTGGGTCAGCGTCGATCATTAACAGAACTCTCCCTGTGCAGAACGCACGTGGAGCGTTGATGGCCCGTTGAGCTTGAGTTTTTGGGCCAGGCATGGCGCTCTGTGATGGGGGGTTGGATAGGATGGTGAGGTGAGTTGGGAGTTGGCCGCTGGAGGATGTTGAAGGGCCTTTTCGTTTAGGGACCCTGATAAAGCGGTCTAGCCACCTGTTTCAAATGTCAGAGACAAACAGACTAATTAATTTTCTTTGGGTTCTGGGCCAATATATGCGCTTAATAAGCTTTCATTAGTGCAACGCGCGAAATGCCCAGGCAAGAGCTGAGTTGCAGAACGATGTGCCAATGTTGCACAAATGGGCTCAGGCGCTCTCATGCTCACGGCAGGGGCTCACAAATGACACGGAACGAGAGGATATCACATTGGGAGAGGTTGCAACTACGGAAACAGTCATCCTCTGGAAATGGGATGCAAACATACGGTGACAGAACGGATACAGGAGCGAGACGGGTAGAAACAAGGGGCGGGAGTTGGCATCAAGTCATGCAGGGCGCTCAATGCAGAATCGCGCGAGTCGTCAGGTCATCAAACAGTGCTGTGGGAGCAACAAAACAATAAATAATACGGGAAAAGGCGCGAAGGAGGGAAAGGGAGGGCAGGAAACAAAAGGGGACCGTAGCCAGAGGCCGAATGTCGGTTCGTGCGTGGTGCAGATCGACAGATCATATTCGGGAATACGCTCCGCCTGGTGAATGTGCAAGATGATAGGACTACAGTAGACAGCGATGCGAGATGGATGTTGGAGGCTAGGATGGTATGGTCGAGAATGATTATGGGCGAGAGGAAAAGAGATGATACGAAGCGTGAACCAGCAACTCGCAGGCAGGAGGCGGCGGTATGGGAACAGCAAACTGCACACCGACGAGCTAGTCGCTGATGAGTGGCGTCAACCAATGCCAAGCCAATCCCGCCCAGGAGGGCCAACCCAACGCGACGATTTACGGAAACCGATAAGAAACGAATGACTACCGGGAGGCCGGTGCAAGCACCTACTCTACCGAGAGCGCAAACGAGTCTAACCGGCTCCTATCTCCATCCATCAAATGCACAGGACAAAGGTGAGACGAGGTGCCCGACTGGCAAACGGCCAGGTTCCAACACAATGTACGCTCGGCGGCTCGGCCACCGACCACAACGACCATGACTGCCAATCGTAGGCTATAAAGAATGACCAAGAGGAAACGGCGGCGCAAGCACCGCTTGTCCCTGATCCAAATGCGAGCCGTCGAAGTAGTCCAGGTCCCACTCGCTAGTAAAAATTGGGAGCATGGCTCCTAGCATGCGTGCAATGTCTGAGAGAGGAGTTGGAAAAGCATAGTAACCGATAGAGATGAGGATGGAGATTCCAGATCGCCGAGGAGTGCTCAAAGTGGGGATTGAGAAGAAAAGTGCTCAGTGGCCTCAAGCATGAGGGTCTCGCTAAGATGTCGCAGGCGGATAACCTCCAGTTCAGATGTGGTGAGCCTGGCCTGCATCTGATCTGTAAGTTTTTCGAGATATTGAATGTGAACTACTGCTGCACAAGTAAGCAAACATCAGTTAAGAAGAAAGACACATGTGAACGGGTACAAAACCTACCTCGGTCCACCAATGACATCTTGGAGCCCCGTTGGTTAGACACAGGGAGGATGTCCTTTAGGCGAGCAAAGCCCCCGCGTAGGCCATCGCGGCGCTGCTGTTCCGACTTATTGCGCTGGCGGCGAACCTCTTCACGGTGGTTCAAGGGACTATACTCAAGTTAGTAAACAATCAACGCAGAAAATGAATAACCTACGAGTTAGCCGGTGTGTCAAAACCAGGCTTGCTCGCGCTACTGCCCTCGTACAATCTCACATTCGTGGCGCTTCTGGACTCGTAGCCCAGGACCGAGTCGTAGGCTGAGTAGTAGCTGGGCGCAACACCCGTGCTCATCCAGCCGTGGCCCTGGGGTGCAGCGTCACCAGGAACCTCCGAATCGAGGGGTGAAATGGGGAAGGATGCAATCGGCGAGGTCGGGAAAGAGAACGAGGCCAAAGATACAGGTGCATGAAGCGTGGGAGTACCTCCAGTGGTATCCATAGCGGGGTGGGGGGGTGACGATGGCAATCCAGAGGGAAGGCATATAGCAGCACAGCATCTGGGATGTGCGTGGTGTACACGCCTAGCAAAAAGTAAGAGGCGTTAGCATGGGCTCACAGTATGAATACAGTATTGAGTAAAAATGCATACCAAGGTCCAGCCCAAGAATCCGCTGGAGTGCGTGCGTGCCACACACCACATTGATTCGGAGCTATATTTGCGGTTGGTTTTCTTCAGCCAAACACCGTAAGGGGAGAACAATAGGTGAACTTACCTCATGCTAACGTATTTGGGGAGGTTGTGGGTATCGTGGGTGTCATGGACGATTGAGGTGCATGGGAGGAGCGGATTGGCTAAGGCAAATTTCTCGGACCGAAGCGCCGAAGTCCTTGTGGTTCGCAAAATTTTTTGCTCTTCGTTTGCTCTTCATCATCGACGATGATAAATATGTCTGTTCTCCCCCAAAGCCAACCTCGTGTGCTGCTTGCCTCCGATGCCCATCTGTTCACATTGCGGTAAGCTCCGGGCCCAGAGCACCATCGACAAACACCTACGACTTCAACCCCGGGCTGTCCCCGATGAGTCTGATGACTCATCTATGGAGGGCTCGGGGGAGATGGGGGGCTTGGGGGAGTCTGAGGACGAGTTTGGGAGTTTCGAGGTTACTGGGGAGATTAATGATGAGTTGATAATCCTCCATGATGGTATGTTCATGTTCCCTTGCATTATTTTTTACTGTCGGCTCACTAAATCTCAGTCAGTATGCAGATGGGTGATCTCAGCATTGCTTTGGACGTTGAGGATGCGGCTGGCTTTACTGCACATGCCGACTCAGATGTACACAGTAGTACGGGCGCTGCTAGCATCAACGAGCCTCTCGATGCGATCACGCCTGGTAAGCAACACTTCCCTTGCAATTCTTGTATACTGACTGCGTATATACGTCCTTAGGCCCAACCCTTCGCCGAAATCCACCCGTGACAATCGAGGAATGGCCTGACCCCGACGCAGGTGGATCGGAAGTCTCCGACACCTTTGACGAGCCTCTGGACAGCTTGGACCGAGACCCAGAGTACACTGAACCGACGGATCCACTGCCCGACGAACCCGATCTGACTGAAACGGAGTACCGCGAGAGGTTTGAGGAAGAGCTTGGTTCTATCGACGACGAGGTGTGGTCAAACCTGTGTAAGTCATATACAGAAACCCCAAGCCGTTTAATTAACTCAAACCATTTTTTTAACTACAGACACTAAAGTTTTATCGAAAAATGACCTTACAATCCTTCGATTTCTTGCTACACGCTTACGCACCCACTTCTCCCGACAAACCTACGATGAACTACGGCTCGGCGTTTGCGCTGACTTGAAGATCCCCAGCGAGTTTATTACGTGGCGCCGACTCCGTATCCTCTCTGGAATCGAATCTCGAACTTACGATTGCTGCATTGGGTCATGCTGCTGCTTTGTCGGCAAATATAAGGACTTGCGTGCCTGCCCATTCTGCAAGCAACCACGATACAATGCTCAGGGCAAATCGCAACGAGTTTTTCGATATATCCCGCTTATCCCGCAGCTCATTGCCCTATTCCAGAGCAAGGAGATTGCCTACATGCTTGGATACCGCGCGCGAGCCGAAAAAGATCGCGAACCAGATACAGTCCGCGATGTGTTCGACTCGGCCAATTACCAGCGTCTGCGTAATACTCGGGTCTCGCCAGACGAGCCTTATACATTCTTCGATTTCATCTGTGATCTTGCTATCACGCTATCCACCGACGGATTCACTCTATTCAAGCGTCGGCGCCGTGGATGGTCAACAGCATGGCCGCTGATCATAACCATCCTCAACATAGACCCAAAATATCGAACTCACTTGCACAATGTAATCTGTCTCGGCGTAATCCCCGGGCCTCGACAAGCTAAGGATATCATATCCTTCCTGATCCCACTACTAGACGAGCTAATCGAGCTTGCAAAAGGGATCGAGATCAACGGATACACGCCCGAAGGTGAATTCAAGAGTTTCGTGCTACGGGCATTCCTTCTTATTATCTTTGGCGACATTTTGGCGATTTCAAAACTGCTCTCCTTAAAAGGGCATAACACCTCTCCATGCCGCACTTGCTACATTGAGGGTTGTTTGTGCCAGTTGAGAGGCAACTCAGTCTACTACGTCCCGCACATGCACCCAGGCAAAACAAAGGAGTGGAATCTCTCTGATCTCCCAATGCGACACCACGATGATTTCTTGAAGATTGCAGCACTTCATCACGAACCCGGGGTATGTCGGATGAAAAAAATATCACTCACCAGCCGATTATACCAGGTAGGGGGCACCCTATCAGACTAGGTGCGAAATGTATGTGCATACATGGGAGGAATTTCCAATGAACATCCACCCAGGCACACCACAATCCACGTGCACCCCTCCACCCCACTCCCCCCCTCTGAAGACTCTCCATGCCGTGTGTGGCGCTGGGCGGGCAAGGTGGCTCAGGGGCAGTTTTGACTGGCGGATCGAATGACGCATTGATCTCCCAAAACGAACGGCTGGTTGTCGAGATAGGCTTTTATTGCAAATAATAAAGTTCACAGCCACCTGTCAGAAGTGCCTGAATATGCCGTTTTGAACAGGCTGGCATGAACATATACGCACATATATATTTGCATCTGGCCTCATAGGGACCGATGAAATTCCCTCAGCCTGGTGAAATCGGCTGGTGAGTGATATTTCTTCATCCAACATACCCCGGGTTCGTGATGTTATACACGGAGTGTCGCGACCTGTTCTGATCTGGGGTTTCAGGCTCAAGGAGTGGTTGTTCTATTCGGTTGCTGCCTCTACGAGGTAATGAAGGTTGTTTGTAATGCTAAAGTCTATGTCTGTATTCGCGTATCTAAGTAGGTACAAGTCACTGTGATAGACGAGATAAAGCAAGATGGGGCGCCATCTTGCTTCCGCTGTTCTTTATACACAAGAAAAGACCGCAGTCCGCAGTCCGCAGTCCGCAGTCCGCAGTCCGCAGTTCGCAGGTCACGTGTAATGCCGGTGGTCATTACGGCGTTCCTAAGGTGGTCACGTGTGTGGCAACTCCGTCGCGTGTGAAACCTCCCGGGCGTTAGCGCGGCTCCGAATCTTATAAGAGCCGCTTTGTAATCCTAGGGTCACATGATCCGTCGTGATCATGTGACTCGACCTCCCAACCTCCTGCATTGCTAGAGAGAGATTACCGGGAGGTTGTTGCATTACCGTGGTTATGGTTACGGATCACGTGATGCGACGGATCACGTGATGGGTCGTGGTCATGTGACCTGGCCTCCCGACCTCCTGCATTACTAGAGAGAGATTACCGGGAGG
>WSTG01000725.1:0-14480 GCA_019616325.1 Ceratobasidium sp. 394
ACTGCCATAACCGGTCACGGCAGTTGCTGGGCCGGTGTCGGCAGCTGATGCCCTTATGGCAACTGGTTGCAGCATGCGCCGAGATTTTTGGCTGATTTTCGCAAAACCAGCGGTTGCAGCCGGTTGCAACCAGTTGCAGCTGGTATCGACGCTTTCCTGACGTGGCAAAGTATGTTGCTCGTGGCTGTAACCCCCTGCATACATCGCTAACTTTGTAGGGTAGTGGATAATCGAGCGACAGCTCAATGGGCCTGGATACTCGATCAAAAGTGCAGAATATGACCGTGGCTTGTACGCAGCATGTCCCCACCTGCCCGCGGGGGATGGAAACGAGAGGGTATTCACATCGGACCGTCTATTCCAGTGGACGATTCAGCCAGTTGGGAATAATGACTTCGTGTGAGAGATGGATTTGCGACAATTTCGTTGGCCGGGCGGCTGACGCTATAACTTCAGGATCGGGCATATGGGAGACAAGCTGTATTGGGGACTTGAAGATGACGAATATGGCACACCGGTGTGTACAATTGAGGTATCGTGGGAAATTGAAGTAACTAGGGCGGAATACAGATTACTCTGCAAGTCTCATTGTCCAACGCACGGAACCATTGGCGGTTTTTTCGAGTGAACGAGTAAGTTTTCGTGTTGCTGCGTTTCGTAACGTTCATATATGCGCAACCGAAATTGCAGTTCCTTTGGCATTTTCTAGTCTATTGTATGGGCCGGATGTTCTTGTTGTGAGGTTAGTTAGAGTCTTACTCGGAATCTTTCAACGTCAAGATCAAACTGCGCTTTAGTTTACCAGCCAAGAATGTTCTAAATTCTACGCCAGAGTATCTACATCGTGGATGAGACCGTCTGAGAGTAGCCTCGTGAAACAAAGAAACGTCGATAGAAAGAAAATTTGGTATAAAATCAAGCTCCTGCACAAACTATATTCAATTGTCAAAAGAGTATGTGTACCCGATGCCTACGGAGGTCGATTTGGGCCTTGGTGTATGCGCTATGGTCTCCACCTTAAGCGCCCTTCGTCGGCTTGGGACCGTGCGACGAAGAAGGGGGCGGCGGAGGCTGCAAAAATGTGAGTAGGTGAAATGTTTTCACCAGTAGCGGATGGTACAAACCTTGCCAGAGAAGGTGGGCTTGGGAGGAGGCGGCCTGACGCTCGAAGGAGCACGAGGAGCAAACGAGTGAGGTGGCGGCGGAGGCTGTAGCACACAGTGAATAACTAGCTCTGCTGAAATACAACGATTGAACACACCTTGCCGGAGAACGTAGGCTTGGGCGGGAGCGAAGACGGGGGAGGCGGGGGTGGGTGCGGGACGCTCGAAGGAGCACGAGCTACAACCGAGTGAGGTGGCGGAGGCTACTCATCCAAGTCAGTACAATTTAACAGATCAAGGCTATTTGGCAGCACCTTGGGAGAGAAGATTGGCTTAGGGGGCAACGACGAAGGAGGAGGTGGGGGAGAGTGAGGGAGGCTCGACGGGGCACGCCCAGCAAGCGAGTGAGGAGGGGGCGGGAGCTAATCGTAGGGTGTGTTAGAGGGTAAGGCATGGGATGCCAAATATAACTCACGGGAGAAAAGGTGGGCTTGGGCGGAGAAGAGAACGTAGGCTTGGGAGGAAGCGAAACGGTAGGCTTTGGCGGAGCGCGACCACCGAGCGTGTGTGACGGGTGAGGCTGCAGAATATTTGAGTCAGAATCCTGAAGTCACTAAAGAGCTCCGAGGCCGATATACCTTGGGGGAGAACGTTGGCTTGGGAGGAGGAGGCAACGGCGAGCCGGAAGGCTTACGCTCCTGCATAACCTAGTCAAAGTAATCTGAGTATGTGTTGGAGATAGCAGAAGGCGTGAAAAACCTACAGGGGCGGCAGCAGCGAGGCCAAAGAAGGCAACGAGAGCAACGAGGGCTTTGACTTGCATTTTGTCGCTAGATGAGGTCTTGTCGATCTACTGGAGGAAAAATCGCACTGAAGAAATAGAAGCTTTGAGCACCGCGTTTTATACCGATAAAACACTACTTGTGAGCGGGCCGGGCGCTCACAAGTCAACATACAGCGCATACATGAACGCTCCTCTGCTGCGCATCCAGGTTCTCTTCACACTCGTCGACATATTCTCAAGAAGAATATCCGATATTTCCAGTAGAACATGAGCATCTTTCCGCGAGACACAAGGAAATTAGGCACAGATTGGGAAATATCATAGCCCCAATTAGCATATTTAGAACTATCGAGGTCACTTGTGCGTCTCCAAGAAAACATCGCGCCTGAAATGAGAGCGATAACGCCTAGCACGTCCACAAGCGATTCTTCCGCCCGCAGCAGAAGAACAAGCAACATATGTCGGAGACGGCTACCCTGCAAACGTTGTGTGGGGTGTGCTGGTTCTTAAACACCGGACTTGTACAAAATTATTCACATAGTGGGACGAGATTGGGGGGTATCCTTCATCGAGCAGTAGTACTGGCGTTCCACTCATAATTCGGGGCGTTCTCGAGCCCTGGTTTTGAGATATGAAGGCTGGGCTAAGCTGGAAATAGACACCCGTGATCCGGGAGACCAACGATTTATCCCGTATCAACGGTGGTACGCGTTCGAGCCGTCGCTTCTTGTTTGATCTTTCGGAAAGATCTGATGGGTAAGCTGGCGCAAGCGGTCCGGGCAGACAAATAGCAAGGGAGGTGACGTGAACGAGGAGAACCAAATGGGAGAACACGAAGGCATGACGTGGCATAAATAGACAGTCCGCAGCAAAGAATACTCGGTCAAGTCGCCATTTGTAGTTTAGCCTGCGGCGAATGTAGCAGCAAGGGTCTCAACCCATGCGTCGCCTGGCTAATATCGTTCGTTCCAATCGTCAAGAAAAAGCCGATCATGCTCTTCTTTAACTCGCGTATCGGTAGAAATCCCGGTAGTCTGAGGAGTAAATGTACTATATGGGGTAGCCAGAGCATAGGCATCATCTAGACCAAAGAACATTGAATCCTCTCCACCGTGGCCAGTGCTGAGAGTTAGAACTTAGAAGTGTCCTAGCCACGTGACTGGCAGTTGTGCACAGCAACAAACTAATGGATTCCCACTGCAATGAGACGTTGCCAAAACCCGTACTTTATCTCAATCGAGCACAGTAAATAGGCTGTGCCGTCAACACACATTCGTAGCTATACTGGGATGCCGGTAGCATTGATAAAAAATCCCTAGTCGCTGGGTTCGAGAGTCTTATCTTGTTCGCATACACGGCGGAACAAGACTACCATCGCTACGCTTGACGCATGAGTTTCCTAATATCATGACGTTTTGAACGCAAAGTTATCCCGTCGTCGAAAAAATTGAAAACTCTCACGCCAAACGAGAGCCAAACGAAATCACGTGGTTATGGGTCTTACAGCTTTTTGCTGTGACCTTTTACTTGGACCTCGCACCTGAGTTGATGTCACCTAGTCGCGCCTACGATGCCCTTACGGTTCTATATACTACGGTCGACGTACTTCGAAGAGCTGCTCTTATAAATCTTGAGCGAGGGCTACCTCCTGCCGCTTATACTCAAACCCCGAATCGATCTAGAAAAACTGCAGAAAGAGATCCTCCGTCTCCCCAGCACAATACCTCGGATTCTATAGACTATCCAGCCGGCAAGAAAGATCTATACAAAGAAGGCTCAATTACAAAGACACTTGACAGCGCCTCAGAATTTATCATTCCTCCTAATACATGGTCTTACGCGCAACACAGCGATCAAGACTCTTTGAAAGACAAGGCTCCTCCAAAAATGGACGTGTCTCGGGACACTGAATCTCTTTCCTCTACAGCTTTTCAGGAATATTCCCCTCCCGCAGACAACCAGGTTTTGCCTCGTGAACTTCCGGCCGCCCTTGAAGACTTCGACTACCAAGCAGACGCAGAGGTGAACTTTGCTTACCAGATGCTGTGGAAACTCGTGAACCCAGCCCCTATTCTAGTCTACAGTGAAGCTCATCCCATCCAAAGTACCTTCTTCTCGACTTGGCCGCCTATTTCACTACGGAAGTATGTTCGTATAGGATAAGATGATGAGTTCTAGGGTTGAGTGCTTCGGTTTCAGGCCTTGGTGCCGCCCTCGCTGCCGGAACGGCTACGGAATACGTGCGCCGGGCTGCTATGGGAGCTAGTGCTAATTCCGGATCACCGATGATGAGCGAAGCGAACGTCGCAAGGCTGGTAGACAAGCTGTCTCGGATGCGAGGTGCAGCTCTCAAGCTCGGCCAGTTTTTGAGCATTCAAGGTGTGCCTGGTCCTTCCATATATATGATTTCGCCAAAAAAAAACTTGTTCTTGAAAGATGCACATGTTCTTCCCGAGCAAATTGAACGGGTATTACGACAGGTACAGAACAGCGCTCACTACATGCCAAATGCACAACTCGAGGTTGGTTTACATTATCGGTTCGCAAATGTTCAAACATCGAAACCCTCGTTAGCAAGTGCTCGCCGCCGAGCTCGGCCCCAATTGGCGGTCAAAATTTGACCATTTCGATCCAATTCCGATCGCCTCTGCGTCAATTGGCCAGGTCCATAAGGTCACGGTTTCACCTGCTGTACTCTCATCTTCTTCCCAACCAATTCCGGTCGCGCTCAAAGTCCAGTTTCCAAACATCGCTGAATCGATCTCATCCGACCTCGCAAACATCTCCACGCTACTCAACGCCGGCGCATTGCTTCCCCGTGGACTTTATCTGGATCGTACCTTGAAAGTCATGCGTGGAGAGCTGGCCGACGAATGTGATTATGAACGGGAGGCTGGTGCGCTGGAGCGGTTTGGAGAGTTGCTTGGCCGAAAGCAGGAGAGGTTCAAAATTCCCAAGGTGATTAAGGAAGTGAGTACGAAACGCGTGCTGGCGATGGAGTGGATGGAGGGAATCAGCGTAGCTCGAGGAGCAAAGTGGCCGAAGCGGATTCGAGATCAGGTAAATTGACGTTAACGTTGGGGATGATAACACTGACGTCTCAACGTATTCCCAGATCGCCTGTGATATACTCACACTCTGTTTGCGCGAGCTGTTCGAGTTTAGGTTCATGCAAACCGACCCAAACTGGTCCAACTTCTTATATAACCCAAAAACCGACCAGCTGGAACTCATCGACTTTGGAGCGTCTCGAGAGTACAGCAAAGAGTTTATGGACCTCTGGTATATGCTCCTGAACGCGGCTGGTCGAGATGATCGTGAGGCGTGCATCGAGTACTCGTTGAAACTCGGGTACTTGACAGGGCAAGAGAACGAAGTAAGTATCTCTCGCGCTGTGCTAAAAGTTCTCTCTTATGAGCGTTGTATGCGGTGTAGGAAATGCTCGCAGCCCATGTCCGCTCTTTGACCCTTCTCGGGATCCCGTTCCGTTCTTCCACTCCCCAGCCATTCTCGTTCACATCTCAGACTATCACGGATGAGATCAGGTCCCTCATCCCTGTGATGCTTCGACACAGACTCACTCCGCCACCCCAAGAAACGTACAGTCTGAATCGGTAGGTTTATCACCTCATTAATTTACGCGAGCTTGACATTTCGATTCCGTTAAGAAAACTAGCGGGTGCGTTCTTGTTGTGCGGTAGGTTAGGCGCAGACGTGGATTGCCTAGCCATCTGGGAGAAGGTCGTAGGGGGATATCGAGTTGGTTCATTATAAGGCTAGTCAAAAGTTGTAGCTAGTGTTAGCCTACATTGAGATGATCCATATGCTGGCGATTAAATTCGTCGGTCAACCTAGGGTGGACCCACTGGCCTGGATTTAATGCGTCCTTCGTCCGTTTCACGCTGTTACGGCTATGTCTCCACTCGCAACACTGTCTTGACCACCTGCTTTTACTCCAGGGCTTCCCAGCCTCTCAGGACAACCCACCAACGTGGTTATGAGTATGGAATCGACACATAACTCGATGAATGCATGGTTCAGCTGACTAAAAACTCAAAAACCTGGTTTATTTTGCCGTGATCGCGACTATCCAGACGAAAACGCAACAACCCGGAAAAACAGGAACTAGAAGCAAAGAGAATAAATACAGGTAGGGTGAAAGCTGACCGTGGGTTCTTTCCGTGGGCGTAGAGGTGGATGGGGTTTATTTAGGCCATGATACACTTGTCAATCCTGGATCCCTTTCTGCGGGATCTGCGTAGGGGCGAAGTTGTAAGCAAGTACGGAATCAGGTAGATAAAAGTAGGGACACACTTGCTAAGTAGAGCTGCTCGAGTCGCATAGTGAAAAACTTCACGTACACCTTCGCCTGTCCGGGCAGAACACTCGATATAGTGGCGAGCACCGATCTTTTGCGCAACCGCCATACCCTACATAGACTCAGGATGTGAAAATAGTGCCAGAAATATGCGACGGACCTCTTCGGGGGTGACAGGATGCTGGTTCGTCCTGCGCAGCTCTTTGATTGTCTCGGGGTCGTAGCGCAGGTCTTTCTTACATCCGACTAGGATGTATGGCAGACCCGGGCAGAAATACATCACCTCGGAGATCCACTAAGCAACCGCGCCAACTAGGTCATTTGCGAACAGCAGCAAAATGAGACAGCGGAACACACCTTTTCTTGGACGTTGTCGAGAGAGTCGGGGTTGTCGATAGAGAAACAGATGAGGATAACATGTGAATCAGGGTAGGACAGCGGGCGTAGGCGGTCGTGCTCTAGGGAGACATAGGATGTGATCGAGCCAAGCCATGGTGATACCGCGGAGACCAACCTTCCCATCCCGAAGTATCCCACAGAGCGAGCTCGACGTGTGTACCATCGACCTCAACATCTGCGACATAGAGTTCGAACACGGTAATGACATAAACCTGTCAGACGAATTTAGCCTAATTTGGGGATCATGAGGGCTAGAGCGAATAACCTCCGGGAAGGTCCCCTTGGAAAAAACAAGGAGCAGGGAGCTCTTACCACCCGGGTCACCGACGATAACAAGCTTGCGGCGGAGCGCATCGGGGGATAGATTCATCGGGTTATTTTGATTTCCCGAGCTTGTGCGTTTTGCAAACGTGCAGAGCTAGCATAGATGCAATTGATTTTGATATCCAGAATGTGCCAATGCAACTCACCTGTTCCTCTATCTTGGCAGCTTTTGGTCGGGACAAACTCTTGTGGTTCCAGCACTCTGTCATGAGCTGCCATAGTTGGCCTTTGTCGCCTCGTATCAGCATCAGGCCATCGTTTCTAGAGGGGGGCCGTCGATGTATCTGTACTTCACTCAGTACTGCCATGTCAGTTTTGTCTGCGTATGGTACGCTGCCGGTCACGGTCTCCTACAAAGGCGCAGTCGCACCGTTAGTCTTCAGCGCTGTACAAAAACCAACACACATATATGGTCTGATAACCAAGGTTAGCCGAACCGCAAAAATCCAGCGTGGTTGTAGCTTACCATCCCGAGTGCATATACGTCAGCTGGCATACTACACGGCGAATTCCCTAGGATCTCGGGAGCCTAAATGATGCATATTATGCAAAGTAAACGCGTGTACTAAGAACCCACTCACAGCCCAGCGTAAGGAGAAAGGGGTGCTCGTCCTCGTCGTAAGTTGTAGGGTTTGCTCCCCGAGCCTGGTGTTCCCAAAGTCTGCAAGCTTTGCAACACCAGTCTCAGATATCAGCACATTGGCCTGATGAAACCATCAATGACGATTATTGCACTCCGTAAATGTGTTTCTCACACCCTTCAGGTCACCATGTACCTTCCGGTGCGGTCAGGTAGAGCGTCGACCTTAAACCACAATGCCTACCATATCATGCTGGTGGAGATAGGCAAGACCCTTGGTAATTTGAATGCACTAGTCATGGGTGTCGGACATGTTCGAATAACATGTTCGAATACCGGACTAGCCTCACCAAGTCTAGTCGATCCACGTCCGGGTTTTTGGTGAGGTATTGCCGCAAGTTCCCATTTTCCATCCACGGCGAAACCACAGCAAGCTTGCCGCGATGTTGAGTAAGTCCGAATAGTTCAAGCACATTCTCGTGGTCGCATTTCGCCCAGGCGTGTATCTCGCGAGCTATCAGCTAAATTGAACATAATTAGACCGCAAATTACGCGGGTAAGGGAAACTTGCCCTCATGTTGTGATCATTTTGATCATCCTGGATGTGGTGTCAAGCGCATTTGACAGCGACTTTTGTGCCCCCTGCCTTCATGTAACCCGAGTATATCTCTCCAAACCCTCCGGAATAGAGAGGGTACTCGCTGAAGCGATCCGCAGCTAATCGGTGTGTGATATCTGGACAACCACGAGCCGCAAGAGCCTGAATAACGTCCGTTATGGACTTAATGAATAGAGTCAACCATCCCGATCGGGCTCCCACAACTAGGTGATTGCCTACCTGTTTGCCGGATGAAGACGCGCTCGTCTCATGCTGTGGTCCCGACATTGTGTCTCGTGCTCAACTCAAGAATATACGTATTGTTTCGTATAGCTTGGAATATCAGTCAGTTTTATACTGTATGTTTGACGATGTTAGAAAGTCATGGACTTCGAGTCACAAGTCCTGGCCAGCTGTTCTCGCTGTATGCACGCGAGTCAGAGTTCAAGACCATACAAACAGCAGGATCGTGACACACTTGGGTGATACCTGATGTGGCGAAGATTGAGCTATGCGAGACGGCTGATTGTGAGCATCGAGGACTTGCGCCGAGGTGGTCGCGGTCATGTGGCGAGACCGAGGTGGGCGCTTGTTTACTATTTGCAAAGCCTGGGTCAACGAGGGTCAACAACCCGAGGATTTTCCTTTCTCGTCGACCTGCACTAGTAAATTTATAAAAGAAATAGTCCCGTTCTTGGTCCCGCGGTTATGAATGGCTAGCACACATTCCAGGACACCGAGGTCGTACCATCACCTATCACCTACGATAGGTTCAATAGGAATGTATGAGTCTCTCAGTCGACATTATAAATTCAATGTGCTATGTCGTTCCATCACAAGCAAAACAACCGTGAATGGAGTTCCGACGCTGAATTGGCCGCCTCGTGCTCTGGGCTTCTACTCGGGTGAGCCAAGAACCATGGGAAGGGAGAGAAGCGGAGAACTTGAAACGGAAGGAATGAGGCTTGGTTTGAGAGTCAACTGTCGCTCGCACCCATAGGCGATGTAAATGTGGGTTGAATGCGATTGATTATACTACGACACACTCGCTGCCCTTGCTTTTGGCCTCTTTCTTCTGATATCTAGGGAGGTGATTGTAAGCGGATCCGAAAGAAAGTTAGGGAGCAGGGACGTACTTGGTACGCAGCGCCTCCCGAACTGCGCATTCGAACACAGTGCGTACTCCTTCACCCGTCTTGGAGGAACACTCAAGGTAGTTGTCGTGACCTGTTCTGATTCCATGGTTCTTGGCTCAAGGAGTGGTCGTTCTGTTCTGTACTGCTTCTGCGCGGTTCTAATGTCATTCGTAATGCTATAACTCTGTTTGTATTCGTGTATTCTAAGTGTGTTACAAGTCACTGTGGTGGACGAGATAAAGCAAGATGGGGCGTCATCTTGCTTCCGCTCTTCTTTATATACAGGGCAGGTCCGCAGTCCGCAGTCCGCAGTCCGCAGTCCGCAGTCGGTCACGTGTACCCTCAGAGAGTTGCGTGGGAGGGTCGTACGTAATCCCTGCTGGGGTTGGCGCGGCTCCGAATCTTATATGAGCCGCGCGCTTAATCCTAGGGTCATGTGACATGCTTAGTCACCCCTGCTGGTCGGGCTGCATTACACAGGAGAGATATTGCAGCAGGGCTTGCGTAAGCAGCAGGGGTTACGTGATAACCACCGTAAGCGCCGAAGTCATGTGACGTGTCTAGTCCTCAGAATGACTTCGGGGAAGGGTGTCAAAAATAGAGAAAATATAGGTCTTCCCTGGGTAGGTCACAACATTATCCCCCCCTTAATACGGTCCTTTTTGGAGGATCTCGAAAAGGCGTATAAATTATCAAGGGAAGACATAAAAGGGATCAGATCCCGCGTACACCCATTCTACGTTTTTGTTCACCCATGTTTCACCCTCTTCTCCCTCTATGTCCGACCAGCATTTACTAATCACTGCCCGACTGTTTCCCAGGATCACAGTCGGGCGTACCTTCATCGCCTTCACGTGCTTGTAGCGGCCCGTGAAGTCGGCCTCGTACTGGCTTAGTGCCTTGAGCGAGTATCTGCCGTTCGTGTGGACCATATCGTCCAGGATCCATATGTCCGCGTCCTCGGAGAGGGCGGACACATTCCATACGTTGCACATACGGCTGTGCGTGCCTTTTGATCGGGCGAAGGCGGTTTTACCGGTGCCGGTCTCCCCTTCGATTACCAGGATGCGGTGCCGCATCCCTGGCGCTTTGCGGGGAACCTCCTCCTCGAACCACCGGTCGGCCTGCTCGGCATGAGGCGCGAACTCAGGTCGCTCGAGTTCGACCGGGATGGCGGGTAGGAGTCCCGCGTCGGTCTTGTATGCGTGCTCCGCATACGCTCTGACCGAATTCCAGGCTGTTACCATTTGGAGGGGGCGGAGGTGTTTGAAGCGCTGGTAATACTCCTCCTTCGTCTCCGCGGAGACGATTTCCTCCCCGTCCTCCAAGTCAGCCTGGGTACTTTGTGAGCGAGCTGGGGTTGGTGGTTGGTCGGAGTTGGTCGTACCTGCATCCTCGACCTTTTCCCACCCTTCCCTTTCACCAGGATTTCCTCCAGCGCCTCGGCCGTGAGGTCCCCAGCCATGAGGTCCTCGATCCCCTCTCCATTCGCCCCAATGTCCTTCCAGAGGTAGTGGAAGGCTGTCTGGGCCGGGCATCCACCGGGACCCTCCCTTAGGTCCTTCGGGGCGACGTTCGGGTGGGAGCCCTCGAAGTCCCAGAAACGGGAGTTTTCGGTGTTCCACCCATTCTTCTGGTCGACACTGATCGTCAGCGTGTGCACGTGGAGGGGGCGCTCCGGGTTGTAGTTTGCTTCCTCCGGGTCGTGCCGTTCGACCATGGCCAGGGTCTGCCAGTGGGACGGCCGGTTTCTGCAAAAATGTTCGAAGCAGCTCACCAGGCCACTCGCGTTCTCCTCCCTAAGAGCGCTCCACGTCAGAAGTACTGCCCGGGTTTGTACCCAGAAGCAGGAGTTTTCGGGCGTAATGGAGGGCTGGGACATGGCGAGAGGGGATTGGAGGCGGTTTCGTGGGTCTTTCTGCTTATGTCCCACACTTATAGTCATCATTCCAACCGGCGAGCCATTCCTTCGGCCGCCGAGGCCTTCTTTTCGGTCGCCGAGGCATTCCTTCGGCCGCCGAGGCCTTCCTTCGAACGCCAAGGCCTTCCTTCGGACGTCGGGGCCTTCCTTCGGCCGCCGAGGTGTTCCTCTCTGGTTGACGCATCTCCGAGGGGTGCCCTCCCTTCGCTCCTTGTGACACCGGCCCCGCAGGCGGGGGCCCCCGGTGTTCACTTGTCGACTTCGGTCGGTGCCCCCTCTCCGACCCCTCCGGTATAACGATGTAGCGAGGAGTGGGTGCGACGTGTCTCGGTGGGTTGTATATTGTCGTGCGTGAAGGTTAGTCCGATTAAGAGTCCGGCCGTGGATATCCGAGCCATGTGATCCGCGGTTTGTTTGTTGTTCTCGACTCTCCAGGCCACGTGATTCTTGGGGGTTCCTGAGTACTTCTTCGCATATATATACACCCCGTGTTCTGTCCGGTAGTCTCTATCTTCAGTTAACACTCCTACTCCCTTCTCTACTCTTCTCATCCGTGTTAACTATGCCTTGCACCATCACCGCTCACGCTCAGCTCGTCGCCGCCTATAAGGTGCAACAGGAGCAGTTATGTCAGCTCCAGGCGACCGTGGTTCCTCCCTCGGAGGCCACCTCTTCTTGGCCGACTATATCGGCTAACCATACCAAGTGCTTGGCCGAGAAGGCCGAGCTGAAAGCCCGCTTGGACCGTCTCCAGGCGAAGCGGGTGGCCATGGCCGCCCACATTACTTCGTTGTCGGACGATAACGACACCCTGCATGCCGCGCTGTTGTCGGCGTGAAAGGTTATTTCCGGTCGGGACGTGGAGATTGAGGGTTTGGAGAGGGAGTTGGCGCAAGCGAGGCGGGAGCTGGAAGTGGCCAGGACTGGGAGGGGGAGTCGGGCCGGTCGAGCCCACCCTTATCGTCGGCAAGCCCGGCGGTCTCCTTCCGTTATCGATATAGAAGATTAGGGCTGGGGTTCTTATTTCCGTTCTAGAAAAACAATTTCCTTTCTCTGTTTATGAAATCCCAAGGGTTCGTGGGAGTCAGCAGGAGAATAAAGGTCGAGAGTGTAGCGGTAGTGGTCTTGCGTCTCCCCTCCTCCTCTGTTATGATGCGTAGTCTTACTCTTCAATGGGACGCTTTTAACTGCCATTGCAAATGGTTCCCTGAGGGGGAGTATTGCCCCTTCTGTGATTCTGTATGTGACGCGACCCTCGAGGACTTTGAGGGTCGCGTCGGTGAGGGCCTTTGGCTTTGGTGGGGTGACGCTGGTGAGCTACTTCTTCCGTTTATATCTTTTGCCCTAAAGGTTCGTCAGGTTGTGAGGACGAGGAGAAGGTACGGTGGGAGCGTTCCCCGTCTCCTTCTCCGCCTCCTAGTAAGAGGGGGAGTACTATACCTACTCTTACGAACTTTCTCTCCGAGACGTCCGGCGGGGAGGCTCCATGGGTGCGGCCTGGGAAAAGGAAGGCTGAGGGGGTCCTTCCTGGGGCCGGTTCCAAGCGGTCACGGGCGGAGGGTTCTGGACCCTGGGTGTGGGCGTTCAGGGATAGGTCGAGCGGATTGATGGCCTTGGATTCCCGTGTGAAGGATGTGGGGACTGGTAAGGGTCCGCGGGGGGAGCCGAGTCGTTTGTATGCTCCCTTTCAGCCTGTGGTGAGGAAGTAAAAAAGAAAAAAGGGGGAAGGCGGTCGGGTTCTCTGTGTCGTATTACAATTGTTTCGTTTGCGTAATACAAAGCACCCCTTAAGATCTTTTTTCTACCCGCTCCGTCTCGATCCTGACCCTCAGAGTCGTGGTGTCCTCCTCTCTACACTCCGACCAGGCCAGCGCCTTGTGGGATAACCAATCCCGGAATTCGTCTCGGTTCGGCATCCGCGCCGCTACGAGGTCGTAGACCTCCTTCTCTGTGATATCACGGAGGCATCCCCAGTAACCGGGGGGTACTCCCGCCTTCCATTCACGGATGCACTTGGTTACCCAAGCGATACTGACTTGGGTGGTAGTAGTGGGGGAAGGGGACTGAGAGTACATAACAAGAGTGGGGTAAGAGTGAAGCAGTTGGGTAGAGGCTTAGGTTGTTGTCTCCAATGTCAAGTTTCGGGTCGCCTGATATACCCTGTGAGGATTGTTTATGATTCTTTGTCTATAGCGATACATGGAAAATTTCACTGCTTCGCCTCTATTCCCATTCGATGGGGACCTCGCTCTGTTGTGATGGCCCTACCAGCTCCTGAGTGGGAAACCCTTCCTTCTCCTTCTCCTGGTTCAGCTGATCTTCGTTTATCAAAGGTGGCATTCCTTGGAAGGGGTCTTCTTCTTTGAAGGTCATGGATTTGAGGCTTCCTTCCAAGATCTTCATGTTTTCTTTGGCCGCCCGTAGGTATAGCCAAGTGGTGAAATCCAGTTTAGTCGCTTCCTTTGCGGCGATCAGGTCATACATTTCCTCGTCCTTTAGTTGGGAGAGGGAGCCCCAGAATGGTGTGGGATCCAACCTCGCAAGGCGTTCCAGTTCGTCGTTTACCCTCTTTCCTACGACTCCGGAGAGTTCCCATTCTTTCTCTAATTCCCTCTGCTGGCGGGCTTCATCCGTCCTCTTCCGCTTTACCGCTTTGACTAGCGCGTTGACATTTCCTGCTACTAGTCCTTCCATCACGTACATTCGGGTACTCTTAAGCTTTGTCCTGGACTTCGGTGCTCCGGCGTGGCACCATCGCAGCGGACCCCCAATCGGGTCGTAGTACCAGTCTTCTTGGACGTGATGGCCCTGTCCGGGGTCGTATCGGGTCTGCGGGACCCAGTAGCTAATGTCTCGATCCCTGGTGGGTATATGATCCAGTGTAGATCCCGGCAGCAGCCTATTTGCGTAGGTTTGCGCTTCAGCAAGAAGGTCTTGTGCCGTTTTGGGGTGAGGGGCAGGTGCCCTGTTTTCCCGCAGGAATCTATTGGCGAGTGTTCGGTCGGCAGGCATGTAGTTGTAGTAGTAGGACATGTGATAGTGTGTGCGGGAAGGCTCCTTCAGTGGGGTTATTTCCTGGGTGTCCTTTTACTCTTCTTATATACCCTACCCCGTCTTTGTTTGGTCTTGCTTGTCGCGACCTGTTCTAATCCGTGATTCTTGGCCCAAGGAGTGGTTGTTCTGCTGTACTGCTACTTCGGCGAAGCTCTAAATGGTGTTTGTAATCGTTAAGTCTAATCTGTATTGGTGTATCTAGTGTGTGTTTACAAGTCGCTGTGGTTGACGAGATAAAGCAAGATGGGGCATCATCTTGCTTC
>WSTG01000726.1:0-14479 GCA_019616325.1 Ceratobasidium sp. 394
TTGCTCACCCCACCACGGGTCATAGTAAACAGCACGTCAAGGAAATCGGAATGTCCATAGTGCAGCTTGCCAACAATAAATGCAAGCACACAAGCTAAGAGTGTTCCAAACGTTTGTTCATTTCCAGCAGCAATATCACTCGGAATACCAATATTCTCTGAGAAATGTACTTGCGTGCACCTAGAATCGTGACAAGCGCCTTGGCAAACCCCTTGTGGCCACCCTGGCTGTACAGACTCCGGCTCGACCTGTCGTACTCTTCAAACTCGCCGAGCACGTTCCGGATCTTCAAGCATTCCTCGAGATAGTTGTCCTGGTTGGCATCGACGAGCCGCAAGTACTCGCCGCGGTGGAAAATGACTGCATGGTTCTGGTTGTTCGATTTGCCGTCTCCGATAATGGGGTTGCCAGGCAATTCGATCTTGAATTTCGGCTGCCTCTTCTTCGTCTCGGCGGTTCAGCTCCGAATGTCCGTCGATCAAGACCGAAAAGACCTTTGGTTCGCCGCCCTCCTTGCCCGGCTCCTTGTCGAGATACGCAATCTGCACATCGGGGTACGCGCGTAGCGAAAACTCAGCGTTCTCCTGCTCGACCTTGTTGAACTTGGCCTACCGCTGCATCGAGACTGCAAATTTGAACTTGCGCTGCGCCATCTGTTCGAGCTCCTTTTCCAGCCTGTCCGTATCGCCCTGGAACGCCTGTACCATCTCCGGGTTCTCGGCGCGGTAGGGGAGCTTGGTCGCCCTGGCATAGTTCATGAAACCGGAAATCGTGCGGTAGAGCATTTGCGCGCGCAAGCTAGCCCAAATACGAGTGCGAAGCGTAAATTTGGGGGAAGACAACTTGAAACCAATGCAGTAGAAAGGAAGATCGTCGGATTTGCCGTTGGTAGTGGACTTTTCGTCTCCCACGGTTTCGTTCTCCTCGGCCAAGATCTTGGTGTCGCGCACAAAGTTGTCCCACTCGAGCGGGTGCAGCTGCTTCAAGTACTCCAGAAGAGTGACGCGCGTGTTTTGGTCCTCCTCGCGGATAATCTCGCGCAGAGACAGTAGGATCTTTTCCGAATAGTGCGGGACGAGAACGGTAAAGGTGGGCATGCACTCGACGGGGATCGGTTCGGGCAAGGCAGCGGTAAGCGGCTGGGCAAAGAACAATACACGACGCTCGGCCTCGCTACCAGGAGGAAGGAATTCTCTAGAGCCCTGAGCAGTGAAGAATAACGGAGCGCGCAGAGTCTTTTGGCCATCCTTGTCGTCGGCTTGGTGGTACAAGAGTTGCTGGACATGGTCGATCGACAATACCAAAACCTACAAAATTCAAGTCGGGTAGGAACGGTAACCAGGGGAAACACGAAAACATACTTTGGGCTTGTAATTTGACCTCCATATCACCAGACGCCAACACCTTGGCAAAAATCCTCTTTGGCAAACGCGTGTAAGTCTCCTTCCAAGGCGTCCAGATACTCAGACCCAGCGCAAAAGCCCTTGAAACCGAGATGACCGACGTCCAGATGACGTACCACAAGTACGTGTCCAGGAAGAACAAGACCACGTCCATCAAGAACATCAGCGTAAGCGTAAACGCCGCCTGGTTTGCGCACAGCGCGGTGCCGAGGTACTTTTCGCCACAGCGCTGGATACGCATGCCAATCATGACCCGAATCGGGTCCCGGAACGAGAGCGTGAGGTCATCGTCATGGTCAATCAAACACCTGTTCCCCCCTGAATAACGGGAATCGGCTCGATGATGTACCACAAACGTGGCGCTGCTCGAGACGCAGGGCGCTAAAATGTCGCCCTTCAGCTGCACGTGCGTGCGCGAACAGCACTCGAAGGAAGTGAACTGTAGAGCTATGACGCAGTCTGAGGGGTATCCATATCCTCCCGAGGTTGCGCGATAGGTTGACCATCGAATTCGGAGACCGGCCCGAACTCGCTCCGAATCCGTACTCCCCACAAGAGTCGGTACCGTCCGTACCTGGAACTCTTCTGCCATTCCGTCATCCCACCAGCGTCAAACCCAACCATACGACGCATCGGGACCACCCGTAGCCCACGAGCACAGACATCGGCAAACGGCACACGATCCAAGCCGAAGACACTCTAGAGCACTAAATCCCCGTTCCTCCAGGCGAAGGCTGTCCACAAGTCGGGGGTACAGCAAAAGATAAACAGCCCATGGGCGGGCATCCGCAGTGCGCCCGTGCAAGAGTCACAAGAAAAAGGGTGGTTTCCACGTCAGGCCCGAAACGAAGTCTCGTGAACAGACGAGATCCGAGCGAGACGCGACTCAGCCACTGCAAAGAAGAGTGGTCAAAAGGAGCTGATAAAGCTACTGGCGCGCAGAGCAATCCAGCAGAGGCGATTTATTAAGGGGCTATCGGCGAATTTGCAGCCAAAGATAAGGACCCAGAGCAGGATCGAGGTTGTACGCTGCGACTTGTTGAGATCGGGTTAGGAGGCGGTAAAGGTCTGCGAGGCCATAAACTTGCGAGAGTTGGACCCGACGCGGTCACCAAACAGTCGGCCCGATGGGAGAGTGCTGAACAGGAACGTCGCGGATGCGGATATGAAGAATTGAACTATGCCGACGATAAGAGGGACATTAGAGCGAGTGGTCGATGACGTGAAGAAGATGATGTAGATGGTTGGGCCGGCAGTTAGGGCAAGGACGACCAATAAAAAGGTCAAGCGCATGGTAAGATGGGACGCATTTTTCCAGTTGAGCGGTAGGAAATTGAACTCGGCGAGGGTTGCAAGGATCATAATGAGTGTGGAAACGGCGCCACCGAGCGCAGTGACAGACCATCACATCGCCGTAGTCGGGGGAGCACCATTGGCCTGATTGTAGATACTCGGCGAGTTGAAGGCGGTGTAGTACCAGAACATGGACAGATGGATAATCCAAACGCGGTTACAGTGAACGAGCAGCTGGACGACGGTGCGCTTCTCGTAATAAGTCTTGACAAACGAATTCTTCCAGTCGATTTGTTCGAATTTCATGAAGCGCTTCGCGGGAGGCACATCAACCAGGCGAGACTTGTCGCGCATCGTGATGCTGGCGATGCCCTCAGGGTACCAGAATAATTGGTTGACGTCGTCGTACCCGATAATATCCTCGCGGTCCTTCTCGCGGCGAACAAACTTGCCCTCCTGGACCTCGTATCCCTGGTCGCACAAGAACTTGTAGATCGGTTTAATGACGGTGTGGAGATAGAGTCCTTCTGGCCGCGCCTCGGTGCTGTTCTGGCATTCGGGGGAGCGATAATAGTCGTCGGCGCATTTGAAGATGAAGCACATGCACTCGGGCGTAAAACGAACATTGCCACCCTCGCCCCAACACAGCAACCAAAGCGCGATCTGGCGGAGTCGATCGTAATGGCTCGTGTTGCTCGTCGCGGTACGCCAACGGTGGGCAGCGCTATCGAGAGACTTTTCGGCGACCGACTTGCTGCGTTGATGGCCCTTTCCGCCGACCGATTTGAGGCGCTGGAGGCCCGGATTCTGGGTCTTTCCGACTGCGTCGTCAAGGTCGAGCTGGGCCGCAAAGTACCATTTCCGGGAATTGGCATGTTGACCACCGATATAGTCCGCATGGATGGTGGTAAGGGCCTGCTCGGCACCAATTCGCGAGGCACGGCTGTTGAGCAGGTTCATAAGATAGTCGAATTGGTTGCGCATCGAGTCGCGCTGGAAACCAAACTTTTGTGTTATTGTTAGCCTATGACCATTCAGACGAGCAAGCGACTCACTCTTTGGATAGAGGAATGCCTCGGTCGGTGGACCAAGCAGGATAAGGCTCACGAGCGGCAGCCGGAGAATAGGATGTGAACGAAGGGGCCGACATTTCCGTGGCAAACGAGGTAGTAGACGCAGCAAAGTGATTTCCATGTGGCCCCCGAGTGAGGTGGGTAGAAACATTAATAATGATGGACGAAGTGGCACGCACGCACGTGCAGCACTGGGCTTACCTGCTCGGGATCGCCGTTCTGGAGGACACTGAAAAGTGGGCGAGCTAGTGTGCAATTGTGCCTAGCATAAACGAAAGCCGCCGTACCTAGTGACATGCCCACAACACCCAAACGACAGCCGTAGCAATAACGGCGCTCATGACTCGTGAGCAACAACTATAGCTCTGGACAATGACGGACAAATAGTCAGCAACCTCAATCACTCTCACAGACGGCACACCCGATGATAATGGTCGCTGCAACCGAGCCTTACTTCATACTAGCCATCAACAACAAAAAAGGGATGGTCGTCCCAACCAGCTCTCGCCACCGCGTGCAATCACCTTAAATTGGCAGGTCTGCCCCGGTCTTCAGGTGCAACGATCGCTCGATTACTAGTTGATCGATTGAGGATCGACACACGCTGGATCAAGGTATACATCGCGCCACAAAAAAGTCGAGCGTGAGGAGCGAGCATTGTGTTGAATATCCTGTCAGTGGGGAGGTGAGCGTCGATCACCTAGGTGGGCAGGCTCACTCGAACCTCGAAGCGCCGGGATCCGTGGTTCCACAGCCAAGTTCCTTGTTCAAGTACATCCCCCCGACAAGCAAAGCTTGACGAGGGCATACTTGCCTGACAAACCCGTAAGCTCTTGTGCAATTTTTTCTTGAAAACAAAAGACAAACCTTCTGTCGAGGCTAATTAGGTTCTTTTGTTATACGCCGCTCCTGTTGTCTCGAGCCTTGCAGGATCGCAGGACCCCCTTCTTGCCATCAAATCTGTGAGTATTTCGAGTCCAAGTGTGTTTTTTGTATGTAAAACAACTTACTGTTATCTTATTTGCCTTAAGCTGCTTGGATAACGCCTGGATAACAAGGTGAGCCTGGTTCTACTAGTAAATCAGGCTCAACCGAAGGTCGAAGCGCCGTGGTCCGCGGGATTAAGGTGAGTGGCGCTCTGCCCAACTTTGCTCGTGGTCTCACAATGAAATATTCAGCTGATACTCCGAGCCACTTGCGAGAATGGCAAGCAAAAAGAGACGCGATGAGCCAGACACCGTTCGGCCCACCTGTACACAGCGAGTAGAGACGGATACCGGTGCTCGATTTGACGTTGCCCCGTTGCCCCTGGGAGGGCAGCTGGCGTGCGACGACCATGGCTTGATGTGGCAGGAAGGGAGCGTGGTCGAGCGCCCTGTTCCATTTATCGAACTGAAGCAAAAGATCAGCGAATTCGACCAGAACTCGGCGGACAAAGGCCCGTAAGTTTTGTTCCCGCACGATAGGTGTCTTATACATATCATTGTGAATTTTTCCGTAGCTCGAAGAACTGGTGGCGAGCACACAACGCATTTTTTGGTCTGAGAACGTCCAATTCTCTGAATAAAATGAAGCTCTGCTCTCAGCTTAAACGCTGTACCGAGAAAATGGACAACTACCCGGCTGAGCTACTCGCACGCGCAGCCAGTGGAACTACACAGTTCCGGTCAAAGATCAATGCTATTCGTGCACTACTCCACAACTTTGAGTTTGACGAGGCTTGGGTGGACGATAGACCCAAGATCAAGAGGGTTCGTCTAATTGTGGCTGATGAAGGTGAGGTTTCACTCGAACGGTTTTTGGACCCTCGCTCAGGTGAATTTGGAATAGAAGCAGAACAAGAGCAGTCCAACGAAGAGGGCAATCCTTCACCGTCTGCTTTGAGCAGTCTGGGAGCCCCGACAGCTACACCAACGACAACTAATAAGCCCATGCCCCAGAAGTCTGTTGGAAGTGCGTAGTTTGCATGACTGGTTTCTTTCTGCGTACATACTAACCAAACATCCAGAATGTTCTAGAGGTGCAAGATCCGGGAATATCAATACAGCTCAAATTCGCCTTGAGAACGACGAGCCTCGAGTGGAGACCTTTATACGTTCCTTGGCTGGCGCTTGCTATGCTGCTCGTCTTGACCGCTCCGAGCGTGTGACCAGGTATTTTGTACAAGAACTCAACCACGCTTTGCCGGGTTTCGAACCAACTGCTTTGGAAGACTCAGAACCACCCATTTCTTTGGGCGCTGGAGCGCCTGCGAGCCCACTAGACCGGTTGAAGCAGCAGGGTACCGATTATGCTGACCGATGCTCCAACCTTGCAAATGGTTCAGAGTTTTTGGTATACCGGAAATTCGTAGCAATGGTTGAAATGGCAGTATGGCAATGCCGGTGAGTAAAATTAACCTCGCCAATTTTGCTGCCTGGTGTTGATTGATATTCGCTGGTAGCATTTCCCAGGCCACCAATAAGGCTATTTCTGTAAAGGAAGCGTATAAACTGCTCTCTCCACCTAATATAACATTTGGAACATTTAGCCACTGGCTGAATGCTGGATACACACTTTTACGCCTTATGTATGCGAGTAAGTTTTTCGATTATTCCTATTGCACAATAAGTAACTTGGGCTCTTTTCATCCAGCTTCGGTTCATGTTCTTTCTGCAATCTCAGTTGCAACCATGTGCACGCTTGTTGACCGTGTTTTGGTGGATGATCGTATCAAGATTGAAAACTTGTTACGAAACCCGCACTCAAGCCAATCCTTGCCAGGTAAACCGTACACTTTCTTGTACATGCTATGTTTTCAGCTTACATTTCGCTTGTTGATACTAGCAACTCTGCGTAGCTTGATTTCCATGGATGTGGTGCGGTACCATCGCCACATGCTCTCAACGTTCAGGGATGGAGTGCAGATTGCTGGCCGTACTTATGGTGTACAATTAGCGAAGGACGATACCATCATAAAGGACCTCTGTATGGCCGGGTGAGTGGTTTATGTAATTTTAACAGAAGCATCCTAATACCTCTTCAGCTATCCAGCGCATGAGCACAATTTGCTCAAGCGAACATCGATGTGGTCTTTCGAGTTGTCCCCTAACCCAAGCCTCCCCGCAGCTTTGCCTGTGCCTGACTCATCTGAGGTAGTTTATATTGCCACAGACTTTAACCCAGATCTAGCAGTGAATAAGGTCATTCCTCAAGAACTAGAAACCAATCCCAAGGAGTGGACTCGAAAGCAGAGGGTATTAGCCGAAGCGGGTGAACGACCAGAGAGCATCAAGGAGATGACAAGCTTGGTGAGTTTGTGAGCTTTCTAAACAGGATTTTTCATAATATCCCACCCAGTTTCAGAGTCACCATCAGACTGGTTCGTCAGGAGGACATGGATATATCTGGGTCTCCCCACCATTAGTTGCTACGTGAGTTCCCACCACCTGTTTTAGATCCAATTGACCTCTCAGTTGACCCTATATGCACGTCTGTCAGACATGACATCCTAGTGCATGGGACAGGCGACCCTCAGAAGAGTCTTCTGTTCTTCCGCGGCAGCAGCAACACAATATCCGACGAACTCAAAGACGTTAGTTTGGCTCGAATCAAGGACATAATCAATCTTCAAGATGAGACAGTGGATACTGCGGCTGAAGGTGACGACTACGAATTCAAAGCGGTTCACGCTGGGTTCTGGAACAAGTTTGGTATAAATGTAAGTGCGTTTTTGTCTCTTGGTGGACCTATACTAATTTGCCTTTGTTTTTAACTTAGGGGGAGGGAGTAGATCCAGACTTTGATCCTCGTCAACTCTTAGTGGACATGGTTCAGAGTCAGCCCTACCATGATCGAGCACTTATTTCTCTCTCCGACGACCACAATCCCAACCATTTCTATCAGTGTCCAAGGGAAGATCTCAATGACACGCTCTGGGAACTTCTCCAGCCAGTGTTAACCAAAGTATCGTCCCTATCTTTCTGTCCATACCTGTTTACTCATTCTTTGGCCAGCTCCAGACATATCTACCAGATTTGATGGCCAAACACGAGGATCTTTACTCTTCGCTTGGCCCTAGCTATCATCTAGGCAGTGCACCATTTTGTATGACTGTGATCAACATCCAGCCAGTGACTAGGGGTCACCGCGATACCTCAGACATGGTGGACTCAATCTGTGTGGTTTTGGCTCTAGGACATTTCACTGGTGGGGCACTTTGTCTTTATGAGACAAAAGCTGTTCTTCCACTCCAGCATGGAGAATTTGCAGCCATCCCCTCCAAGCGAGATGTCCATTTCAACCTTCATTTTTCTGGACAGCGCCTTTCTCTTGTTTTCACTTCTGATCAGTCCATCAAACACTGGAGGGATAGGAGGAATGGGTGGGTGGATCTGCAGAGGATTGAACCCTCTACCTGATTATTCTTAGCCTCATTAATATACCAACTTCTGACTATTCAGCGGTGGCGCTTTGCTTGACTGAGTTGCACGTGACTGGTGTTGATGGTTGTTTCAGACATTTTTATCTACCTCTCTATCAAAGAATGGCTTTGCCTTTTCCTCTATGTACTTTTATGCAGCTACCTCCCCCGCCACCTCCTTTGGTTTCTTGGCCAGCAAATGTCATCTCAGGATTTGATCTAGTCGCCAAGAAATACCAGTCTTACAAGAATTACTTGCGCTTGGATGACGGTAACTTGGGGAGGTTGCGCACACTGTATCATTCAGTTGAAACGGATCTGGTGCCTCTCTGGTTTAGCCTAGAGTCTGGTGGCCTACCAGCAAACTTCATTGACCTGGGACTTGAACTTCTGGCTGACCTCTTTGCTCAATTGGATGTAGCAATGCAAGCCCTGCAAGAAAGGTAAGATTCTGTTAAACGTAGTTCATTTGAGTAAGGATCCTGATTCCACTTACGCAGCCAGGAAGCTGGCCAGTTAACCTCGACAGCGCTGGCTCGGGAGCAAAGCAGAGGCCCTGGACAACCAAGTCTCATCATCGACCAAGAAATTCTGGAAGATGCCTTGGCTCCTCATCGGAAAATCAACGTAACCCAGCTAGCCAAAGCTCTGAAATGCTCCCGCCCAACTTTGTACTCAAACATGAAGAAATATGGGATCACACGGTCGTACTCAGGGATTTCTGACCAGGAGCTTGACCAATTAGTCAGCCAGTACAAGGAGCAACGCCCTACGTCTGGGTCGCGGTTCATACTGGCTCACCTTAGCAGTCAGGGCATTCGAGTCCAAAAGACCCGAGTGCAATCGTCTCTCAAACGAGTTGATGGAGCCGGATCTCAGCTCCGGAAGCGGAAAGCAGTGAAGCGTAGGGAGTACTCTGTAGCTGGCCCGAACCAGTTGTGGCACATTGATGGACACCACAAGCTAATTCGGTGGGGAATTGTAATTCATGGGATTATTGATGGGTTTGATCGAATGGTATGTTGGCTAAAGTGTTACGCTCTGTTTTCATAGCCCCATAGCCGAGTACCTGACTGTTTAAATTCAGATCACCGGTCTCAAAGCTATCAACAACAACAAATCAAGCTCAGTACTGGAGCTGTTCTTGGCCGCTGTTAAGGACTACAGCTGCCCTAGCCGTTGTAGAGGCGATAGGGGAGGTGAAAATATTCTGGTAGCATTATACATGATTACGAACAATGGGTCAGATCGGGGTTCCTTTCTATGGGGCTCGTGCGTGCTTTTCTACTGCCCTTGTCCTGTTTATTCCATTGACTCCCCATCTCAAGGTCAACCAATAATCAGCGCATCGAACGGCTATGGGTAGACGTTGGCGCACAGATTCTTCGACTTTGGCGAGCATTCTTTACACGGCTGGAGGGAATGCATTGCTTGCAAGTCGAATCCCCAAAGCATCTTTGGCTCCTTCATGAGCTATTTTTAGAAGAGATCAATAACGATTGCGACCAATTCCAGTCAGAATGGAATCACCACAGCGTGAGTGGGCCAAAGACACAGGATCAGACTCCTAGTGTGAGTAGGGGAGGTAACAGTTACGTTGTAGACTGCTAACAGATTTTCTCCAGGATATGCGCCTGCTTAGCCAAATTGCCTCTGGAGGATTTCTGGAGCAGGGCCAAGACCATCTAGATCTTGACCTTTTGCAGCGTTTTTATGGCGCTGATGGAGATATCTCCCATGGTCAACCGTCCACGTCAGGTGCTGGAACTGCTGACAATGAGGAGCTCTATCAACCAAATCTTGGCCAATTGGAAGATGTGGATGGTAATCCTGAAGATTTTTCTCATCTTTCAGAAGCTGAGCTCACCACGCTCAGCTTTATCCAAGAGCAACTAGCCGCACAGCAAAAGGATCATGTTCGTCATCCCCCAGTCAAAGTCCCCCGCCACTGTAACCCGTTTCCAACCATAGATGTGGAGGACCAGTTCTGGTCTGCTATGCAGGAGGCTTGTGATGATGAGTATGTACCACAGGGATATGGAGTGTCGCCAGGGGAATGGGAGGAGGGTATATACCCTGAGATTGAGACAATTCGCATTGGGAACAGGAAGCGTGGTGAGATGGATGTGGCACTACCTAACTCCGTTTGGTTTCCTAGAGCGGTGCGCTGGGCTCAAGCCCTGCATATTATGAATTTCTGTCTTGAATGAGCATGTTTTTGCCATTGTTTGTTTCGCTGTAGTTTGTTTTGGGTTGTATGATACTGCTTTGTTTATGTTTTCTGTGTGGTTTTGTTTGTTCCTGATTCCTGTGCCGTGTTATTCCTCCTGTCAACCATTCCCTCCTACCTGCTTTCTTCTCCTGCACTGTTGTTTAATCCATATCTTCAGATGTCCTCCTTTACAATGTCACCTAGCTCTCCTGTGGTTGCTGGGGCTGTTGCGTCTGTCACCTTGATCAACCCCAGCCATCGGAACTACGCTCACCCTGACGACAAGGTTTTTTGGGTCTCGGTATGTGCCTCATCCAGAGGTTGAACTTTGTATATTAACCAACCTTTCATAGCTGGGAAACGAGATTTTCCCTGTGCACCAGCATCTCCTTGCTCGAATGTCGCCTGTTTTTCAGGGGATGATTGGACCTGGCCCGGTGTCTCGCCATGCCTCTACCAATGAGGTTCCAGTCCCTGAAGGCTCTAGCCACTTGTGCCCACTTGATTTGGAGCCCCATGGTACGCCAGAGGAATGGAATATGCTTTTTCAGCATATGTATGTTGCACAGTAAGTTCTTCGTGTCTCACAAGTAATCTTTGCTAATTGGAACTAAGTTACGACACAGTTCCCCGGGAGCTGACGCGGTTGGAAAATATCAGCCTCCTTTCCATTGGTAGCAAATATCAAGTGCCCGGAGCGGTGTTCAAGGCAAAGGCGGCGCTTGAAACCCTTGGGATGCCCCCTCCGCTTCAGCTCAGCCTTGGTCGTCGCTTTCGATTCAAGGATTGGGTAGACCGCGCTGCTAGCCTGATTGTTCAACTCTCGCCGTCTTCTCTCACACCTGAAGATGCAGAACTCATCGGGCATAAAAGCGCCTCTATGATTCACGACCTACACTACCGGCTATTCCAACATCGCGCCAACACCAGTGTCAAGCTTCCCACATTGTTAGTCTCCCATGCTGTTGGGTGTCGGGATCAAGCCAAATGTCTCACGCTCTGGAAGGATATTTGCCTGCTTCTGAACCGGCATCTTATCCGTCCTGGCACTGCGATTTCTGATACTGCGTTATTGGCAGTGGTCGAGACAGACAAGGTTGTTGAACAGCTGATGGATGGAATGTTTCATGGCTGTGTTAGGCAAGTCAAGGATCGTTGCCGTGAGAGTTTCATTGGCAAAGATGAGTGGCTGATTGAGGAGGTGGTGGCTAAGCTATCGCTCCTCGACTAAAGATTTTACACCACCATTGTCGTTTCTTTTTGTGTCTGCCCTGCTTCCATTCTTACCTCCTGCACTCCATTTTATGGTTTATTTCAGCCTGTCGTTACGTGTTTTTGTTTCTGATTAATATTCCATTCCTTTCTTAATGTATTTGATCCCTTGTGATTTGTATAACCTCATGTTTGTTTTATGTGAGGTAATCATACTTTTGCAGAAATATCACTAACATACACCCATAGTTTCAACCACACCAATGAGATGGGGAAAGAGTGTGCATTATTACCCCCCCCCCCCCCACACACTTTTCTCCCCCACACTTTCCCTGTCCACACTCTCCTCCCCCATACATTCTCTTCCCACACTTTCTCTTCCACACTTTCCTCTTCTTCACATATGTCCCTTTCATACTTTCTTTTCACATACTCTATTCATCCCATTACTCTGGTTTCTCACACTTCCCACTGAAAAGTGTACAGGTGCATACTTGTGATAAACCTGATTGATTTGCGTGAGTCCCATAATTTTCTTATAGTCCTCTCCTCACATCTTGAAACTTAGAAACTGGCTACATATCACTCTCATAAATATCAGATGGGTGGGGCTAGTTGGAGTTAGCTAAAGTATGGTTAGCTAGTCCTAAATGTGGAAATAAGATTGCATACAGTTTGGTTATATTTTGACCTCAGATTGCAAAAGGTCTCAGATTTCTAGTCCAAATACAATCTCATGTATGGTAATTGGAGGTTAAACTCTCCTAAGTCTTCACTTCCAACTAAGTTCTTAGCCACTTGCAAATAGTGAGTATGATACTTGAATACTTTTACAGATTGAACGCGATAGATACCAGGCCTTGCAGACCAGCAGATTCGACTCGGGATGCACCCGGCCTCGGCTCTCTGTTGGGGCCAATTAGAACTCGTGCATTATAATATTTGCCGTGAAGCTTCCCGCGCCTGCGAGTCGACTCGAGTGGCGTTGTTACGCCGTGAGTTATGTAAAGTTAGCACGCAGTACTATCGGCACATTAGAACGTGTTTACAGGTATCACAACGTTCCTCCAGCAATTTCGGTGTTGATAAGATGCACCTAGGTTTACTCCACACTCGAATCAGAGACAAGCATGGAACCAATTCGCCGTTTGTTGGCACTTTCACTAGGGCATGAGTACATAACCACCAGACACTTTGCATACCACTATGCCTTGTCGATAGCTTCAGAATCCACGGGATTTGGCATTTTCGGTGTATTCCGGGAGGCAAAATCATGTTCGAACGTGGTTCAGGTGATTCCAATAATCCAAATTGTTACACTAGCAATGCACGTAACATTTAATCCATCGAATTAATTAGGCTTCGATGTTGCTCAGTCCGAGGTACAAGCCTGCATTTGAATGGTTTAGGGCGGCTATATGCGGTTCACTCAGCCCCATTCTCATCCGGATATCCGGAGACTTACTAAACGATAGAATTCTTCTCGCCCTCCGTGGTAGGTAAAGTTGTTTCGTCGAACGGAACGACATTGAATGTTGCGAGAATGGACGCAACTATGATAAATATGGACGACTGAGCTAAATGAATTCCCGGACATAACCTGAATGTGCTGAGTTAGCTCGGCGGATGGTCCTAGTTATATAATATGGCGTACCGACGTCCCCAGCCAAACCCAGGCGCCGAAGGTACGGACGAGTCCAAGAATCTATCCGGGTTGAACACCTCTGGTTCGGGGTAGATAGATTCGTCTCGAGTGATCGCCCTACGAGAAGTGAACAAACTAGCCGATGGAAGGGAGTGGGTGTAACTAACCAGACATTCCCTATTCTACCCAGCCAGATTCGGTCAATCACGAACTTGTCGTTGACCATAACGTCAAGACTTACACGGGTGTACCCCTGGGAATACTGTACCCGTGATACTGGTCATCCTCATAACACGCGTGGGGTATCGCTACGGGGTTTCAGTTAGGCCAGACTCGAGTGATAGGAATAATAGGAGCATACCTAGAGGAGCGGCTGGCTGCCATCTAAACACCTCCCGAATTAGCCTATCCACATATGGTAGATGCAGTGCGTCCTCCATAGTTGGCAAACGATCTCCACCCGTAACGGTGTCAATCTCGTATTGTGCTTTGGCCTGTGTTTCTGGATATAAGAGCATGGCAAGGATGAACGTCATAAGCGTGCTTGTTGACTAGCTGATTGGTTGGTATTGTGCCTGGATAGTTCGGCATATAGGGTGACTTACTGTATCGAGTCCACCTATCAATTAATACACCTATAATCACCAAAGTATCACAGAGACGAAAAGTTGGACTTGCCAGTAATGAGTGTAAAAGCCATATACTTGATATCGTGATCAACTTTGCTCGCGTCCATGCCAAGTTCATCTGAGCTACTCAAAAGTGATGCGATAATCGAAGGTTGATTTACCCCTTGTGCCTAAACGACAGTCAGCTCTACTCAAACCAAAGGGAAGCATTAAACGGCGTTACAATTTGAGCCTTGGTCCAGTTGTATATCTCGTCTACAGCTTTCTCCTTTTGTTTTCTCCACTCACGAGCCGTCTTCTTCCAGCCCATCCCAGGGAGCCATTCGGGGACGTGAACGAGAGCTGGGAAGACGTTCACAAGGAAATCTATATATATATATAAGGAATCTTAAGTAGCCCGTTGAAAAAGGCGGCCGGAGTAGCTCACTGGAAGCCAAGATCCCATGGCCAAGATTATCCGAAGCTTCCTTCGTCGAGGCCATAAAGGGGTCATCCGCAGATTTTACGTCATATCCATACACCGAACTGAAAATCGTGGCCGCCACAGCCCTGGAACATAGAGAATCAGCCTCCAACGAACGCAAGCCGACGCTAGGAGTACGCACTGATA
>WSTG01000727.1:0-13023 GCA_019616325.1 Ceratobasidium sp. 394
GTCGTATTTATGATGGGACCCTGTCCCATCAGCACACCTAGACGACGATTTTCACTGCGTCTCGGGGCGATTTTCAGAGGTCCCGATCAGCGCCCTGGTCTTGCTCCAACACTAGACCTGCGCACCCATCCCATAGCCAAATGGTGCAAATCAGTCGTTGGCGCCGGACACGATGTATGCGCAATCGGGAGGCTGTTTCATGCGTCTCGGGTATGAACTATCGGTATATGTTTGGAAATTTATTTCCCTTTGTTTAGGAGCGTGGGCGGAAATGCGCGGGAGAGCCTCTCGAGAGTCCATTGGAATGCTAAGCCAAACACTACGTATATTTACGGCCTATTTTACACATTTCAGTTAACGACACACGTTGTATAACCACGCTAAACAATGCGCAGTAACAAGCTAGTGTACCTTCCATTTTTGCCCCAGGGCTCAACAGGTCCAGCTCGGCTCGCGATTGGTTGTGCAAGCATAGGCTATGGGATCGAAGTCCCCGGATGCTGTAAGAAAATACCAGTTATACGATAGCAAATCGACCGCAGTGTTGGTGTGCCGTCATATGCCAATTGCGTGGTGGCCACGCGGCTTGAATGGTTTTGTCGGATGAGGACTTGTGCCCATACTCTGGGATTTCATGTCCTACGGTTCGCCGGCTACTGGTACCTTTTTGACCCACAGACCGGCATCGTACATCACGCCCCAGATAAGTTGGCTGGAACCCACCCAGGGGGAGAACTCCAGGATGTGCAGATCCTTCGACCAGTTGGCTGCCGATCATCCATGAGGGGTTCGGGATAGATTGACCTTAGACACCACGCGTGACTGGACTTATCGTCGGTAGTGACGGCGTGGTACTCAAAATATGGACCGGTTACCGGCTTGATGTTTTATCAGGTCGAGACCGCAAGGAGTCGGATATGGCTGCTATGAGTATGGAAGTAGGTCCCCGCTGGCGAGTAATGTAGCAGGTAAGACAAATAGTAAGAGTAGCGAGCGGCAAAGTAGAGAACAGCCTCAGTTCAGAAGCTAGTTGAGAGACTCCCAGGATGAGCATGATAATCGGCGTTCGCCGATCACGGCATTCCCTAGCGCGGACGGGCCTGTTCAGAGATCGAGTCATACTCGAGCAGGATGGCCCCGCTTAAGTGACGAGAGCCATGGCCGCAGAGCGACCACGATGCTTGCACTCAAGGCAGGTCACAAATACCAATATTATAATGTGATCCGGTCAAAGTTTTGTTAAACGAGAACCTTTGCTACATGGGGTGGTGTTGCCAAACCTAGGGAGGGGTGTCGCAACGTTCCAGGGGACAGACAGGATAAATTCTTGGGATGAATACCAGGACGGAGCGAAGATTTGGGTATGTTATCCACGGGGTCGGCGCAGGCTTTTGGTGACAAGCGCAGATCGAGTGCAGATCAAGCACTTAGTTCATACCCCCGATTTGAGGCCTGACAGATAGAACTAACGTTGGTGAGAGGGCAGGAACATTGCAAGTACCGGATCGTGACGGAATCAGATTTACCCGTTTCGCCCCGGATGATTCTGGGCAACCAGATCTGCTAACTGCTTGATCCTGTCGTCGACTCTTTTTTCTTTTTTCATGAATTAAAATGTCCCTCCAATAAGCTCGTTGAACTTGCCTTCCTCTGGTTTGTATCTCTACCCAACCGATAAGATATGACCCATATAAGTGGGAATCACCAACGCGTTCTTGCTCTGCCTATCTCCTGTCTCGCACAATATATCTCGCCATTTCCCCCTGGAGGAGCAAGGTGACGCCCCTGAGTCAGACTACCGCGTGTACCACCAATGGCATTATGCTCAATGCGCCAACACAGTTTTGCTTCCTACCCGATTATGCTTCAACAACAGCGACCCGTACTTTCGTTTTTCCTGGCATCACCAACTCACTTCGCGATGATCGTGCACTCCTATTACTGGCTTTGCGTTTCCCTTTACCTACAATCACCACCAAGGTTCCCAAATTCCGCATGTCGCACTCGTGTTTTGCGAACTCCGATCGCCAGCCTGTGTCCACGCAACCTGAGGTGCTACCAGTACAGGGGGCCACAGGGGAAAGGCGTACTCGGATCTCGGGCACGTTGCCGGATGGGAAGATTTGTTCACCTAGCGTGCCAGTAGCTTAGGCTGCGACGACTTGGGGATCATTTTGCTCATTCCGGTCGCTACGATTACAATAGTTGGTCAGGCCGTGGGTGCTCTTTACGTCACTTTTGCTGCAAATGTTTGATCAAACCGGTGGGTACTCCACGTCACATTCAAACGCTTAATATTGAGGGTGTTCGAATAATCCAGCATCGGCCCCCCTTCTCGCTCTAGGCATTCTGTGGCTCGCAACAGATGACGTCGCCCATTCCAAGCCAATGTCCGAAGCCTCGAATGCAGACTCTTCCTGAATGGGATATCAAGTCGCGCGCCGTTAATATAGGCTGGAGCCTCAGACGCGTCAAATCGGAGATTCATCCCAAAGGTCGCGTGGGAAGACGCATTTTCGCAGCAAAGGGTAGTGAACCCGGTATAGGAGACGCGTGTAAGTCCCGTAGAATCTTCCTCGCGGGATCCAATGAATGAACCCCCCGTTAGTAGCCAGCTCTGTGGCTAGGGTAGCAGGCGCCCCCCTCATGGGGAGTCTTTACGCCCCGGCCGCTCTAGCGGCTCCAGAGGCGGGCGTGGCGCCTGTCAACAACACCCGAGCAAGTCCGCGATGGATCAGCATATTAACCCCTCCAAGCCCTACCGACGACGAACCAGTTTCACACTTGGAAGATGGTGAGGATAATTGAGAAATTCAGCTACAGATCTTTGACCGAAACGCTACTGCCACCACCCTCAGCTCCTCGTGTAGTCGCAGAATTGGATCGACATGAAATCACTTCCAATACGCCACCGGTGCTGCCAGCCTCTGGGAATGGCAGCTACTCATCGGCTCGGGTTAAGCGAAGACCAAGCCCCCTGGTCGTTCCCCAATGGACCGAACACTCACATATCACGGCCTTCAATCCAGATCATACGCAGATCATTGAACCAGGTACTACGCCATCCAGCTCACCCACAGCGATCACCCCAGGCGCCGAGATCTGCAGACGAAGAACCCCAAACGACGTTCGGGAACCGCCGAACCTAGAGAGCATCACAGTAGCAATCTCAAGCTTGGACGCTCTAGTTTCCTCGCTCCACCCCACCTCGAGGCAACCAACCCAGTCCACAATAGAATCATACAAAACCGCCGAGCAGTGGTGCGAACGCAAGATGCTCATCATTGGGAGCAGCTATACCGACGATAACGGACAAACAAACGCTCGCCTCAGCTCTGCCTCGACATGGGATCCGTTGACCGCGATAGAACATGACGTAAACGATCTGGAGTCGACCTTTAAGGCGCGAGGATACGACGTCGAAACTATGACTCGGGGAGACTTCGACCGGGCGAGAGTATTAGACGAGGTGGCCAGATTCCTAGTTCCTGCACTTCCGGGGGACGTTCGTGTGATCGTGTTTACCGGCCATTCGATTAGGCTAGATACAGGTTCGCCGGCGATGGTCCTACCCGGTACACCGTCTGACGTCACTATTCCTGCTCGTGAGTGGAACCAAAATATTCGGGCACACACAAAACCTGGAGTCATCGTTCTCTCGATTCTATCAACTTGCTTTGCTGGGGGCTTCGCGGAGCAGGATGTACGGATCACCGATTTCACGCTCCCTCAGGAGGTGGAGAATGTTGGATCGTTTAACGCACCGATACTGGTCACTTTCAGCTCTTGTGGGTCCCAGGAAAGATCATACGAATCGCCGCTTGGCGACTATGAGCTGCAGGAGCGCGATCATTTCTTATGGGCGCTAGCGAGGACTGCTCGTGCGCCAGATGTGCATACCTGGCAACAATTTGTCGCCAGGCTAAAGGATTCCTTTGCCTTTGCGCGGTCGATAGGATCGCTAGGTGCACCGGAAGGCCCTCTGAAATGGATGTGGGACAATCCTCAGAACCCAGTACTTACTGCGACATTTCCTCTTCACCTTCCGGTACGTACCTCCAGAGGTCTCAGGAATTACTCCAACTCACATTTCATCGTTGTCCAGGCACTGAAAATCCTCCTCCCCGTCACCCCCAATGAGGGACTGGCGCGAGGCTGAGTGTTTGGTATTTCTAGTGCGTTCCACTAAACCAACTCCCCACCAAACTTATGAAACTCATGTTCTCCGCCTTCCCACTCAGGTATTACGATCATAGCAACGCGACCCGGTTTGGTTCCTTGTCATTGCACTTCCCAATTTGCCCCTGTAAACTGACCTAAAGTCCTAAGGGTGCGCCCCGCCCACATGAAATCCGTCATTTTCTGTTGTAAATAGGCCCGCGTTGAGATTATATATTGTTGGGGGTTTCCTAGGAGTACCAGCCTGTACCGCAGCTCGCGGAGGTGGTGGGCTGGTTCCCTCTCAGGCTATGACCAGTCACGTGACTGTTTGATTATATGCGTGCGCGTGCGGCCAGTCTCTGTTCTCCGGGTCGCCAGTGCCCTGTCCAAAGTTGTATGCGTGATCGCCGGTCCTCCTTCCCCGCTTCTCCTGCACATATACCTCTGTTCAGCCTTCTACCTTCCATTAGCTCCTCCCGTATCTATGCTTGGTCCGGCCTCCCTCCTCAGCCTCAACCTCACGCATCAACCTTTCGTTGTCATACCCACCGTGGTAAATATATTCGTACCATGACGCGCACATCCCAGCACGTGGGCGCCGAGGCTAATCGCCACAGGGGTGAAGCACTCTATCCAAGAAGCGAACACGAGGAGTCACCGAGTCTCAAAGCTTTTGCGGGTAATTAAATACCCCGATCGTCCGTTCCACTCCCCCCTCCCATATTTTGAATTCATTGCGGCGTTCGCTGCACTTTGTCTGCCCTTCGTATGCCACAATTCAGTGCAATCACAGACCGCGAGCGCTACAGAATCATCCTACTCTCCGCAGGTTACCGAAACTTTAGGGGCCCATTCAAGTCTCTCTTGAGTCTTATTGCTCTTTTGTCGAAACGAGCAATTTGACTACTAAGAACCTTATACTGCCAAGAAAGCTCGTAAGGTTACTCCTGCATGCCTGTATTGATCCTTAATATAATCAAACGAACAAAGTAAGGAGCCAAGATACCTTGCCCGAAAAGCAAGTAAACCGGGTCCTCTCAACAATCAGGAATTGTTGTCTGCCTGGAATGTACAAGGCCCAGATCATAATGGCTTCCACTAGTAGCCTATGGGCGTCGACTTCTGCACGTGTCATTTACATTACTAGAGTTACGCGCCTACCTACACGTTTGATTGCATGGAGTCGCTCTCGATCCATATAATGCCAGGCTCTAAAGTGGTATGGGCGATGCAACTTGGTCCCCCAGTTCATGCTGCTAAGTCTTACACGAATTCCCGAAGATGGCAGCTCCTGACCTCGAGTGTGCTGCAACACAGTGTATGTAGCCTAAACTTCCTCTGGTTTTCACTCGGCCATATCTTTCGAATCAGCTCAGAATGCCGGAACTGTTGGCACAGGAGTTCAACCAAAAGGACGTTGGACAGCTTTAATATATCAATTGCCTGGAGACGAACCAAGGATTCCCTATGAGAGTGAGTCGTGTGGAAGCTTATGAACGATAGGCTAGAGTTACGAACTTTGTTGTCTAATTGTCACTTTATACGAGTAGTGGACCCCCCGAGTACGGCGTCTATCGGCAATAGCCGAAGCGCTACCCCGTGGTATGACGTGTTGAGACCCCAAAGTCTCACAGAAGACGAGCGAATTGCATACACATACACCGAGGATGGTAAATAACAATTACCGAATGCGGGGAGACCAAAAACTGACGTGAATTGTAAACCGTGGCTATTCTAGGTTTAAGGTCACATAGAGCCGAAAATGTAGCTCAAGCATCTCTTGAGCCGCCGATGACTGACCCGCGTCGCTCACCATCCCCGATTCCGGGAAGACCCAGCCTATCCATTATTCCCCAAATAAATTAGTACGTCCCCATTAGCCCCGTCCATACCCAATTATCGACCGAAGTGCAAGCCTATATAGCTCGCCAACGACCCATACTCCAGGTGTTGAAACCCCTATGCAGGACACCTTGAATAGTATCCGCGATCCCGCGAACCTCGATAACATTTTAGAGGGAGTCGCAAGTCTGGACTTTATGATCGCACACCTCTATTCCTGCACATGGCGACAATCACAATCAACTATAGATACATGGAGGACTGCCGAGCAGGTTTGCGAACGGAAAATGCTTATTATAGGCAGCAACTACAACCACCATACTAGGCAAAGTAGCACACGGCCTGGCTATACATCCCGGTATGAACCATTATCCGCTACCTCGAATGATGTCAGGGACCTTGCATCTACTTTTCGTGGGCGGGGCTACTCAATTGAAACCATGACTGGGAGCGATTTTTCTCGGGAGGACGTGCTAAACGAGGTCGAGGGATTTTTGGATTCCGCACTCGTAGGAGGTATCTGTGCAATTGTGTTTACAGGCCATTCAACTAGGCCGGCCTCAGGTCCTTCACAGCTTGTCCCACCTGGTACCCCATCCGATACTATCACTGCCGAGGAGTGGAATCAAACCATTCAAAGCTGTGCCAAACCTGGTGTAATTGTGCTTTCAATCATTGCAACCTGTTTCTCCGGCGGTTTTGCAGAACAAGGCGTACGGATTACCGATTTCAGTCATCCCCAAGCGGTACCGAATGTTGCGGCCTTGAATGCGCCGATACTCATTAATTTCAGCTCTTGTGGGCCTATGAGTCATGGATTGGCTTTTATGAACGAGAAACCCACGACCATTTCCTGTGGGCGTTGGCAGAAACCGCTCGAGATCGGCACATACAAACTTGGGAACAGTTCCTCAGGAAACTGGGAATTGCTTTCAATTTTGCACGAGCATTAGGGTCAATGACTGCCGGCGGTGATCCTCTAGAGTGGCTTGACACACACCCTCAAACCCCATTGCTTGCTACACACTCTGGTCAGCTGCCTGTACGCACCCTTTCCATAAAGTCAGTATCAAGCTGCGATCTGAAACTATTATTCATCTCTCTTAGCCGTGGGGTTCAATCTTCCCTACAACCCCGACGACGAATTGACGTGGTGTGTCGATTGATTTGACGGTGAGACTGCTGGCATGTTTATTGCCGGCTCTACTCATGAGATCGTGCAATAGTGAACGGTCCTCTTACTCTAAACTTTATACATCCTTCCGATGGCATTTATATAGCATCGCGTAGTCAAGTTCAACGTTTCGGCTCTGCATACATACACGAAATTGATTTGGTGGTTGCTTGATGCAGCCCAATCATGTGCCTGGAATTTGTGGCTATGGGTATAGCCACGCGATTTAAACTGTTGAACGCCACGTGACCTCATGATTTGTCTTCTCCACCTCGATCTTCCAACTTTTCAAGTACTCGCTGTATTCATCTTGCTTATCTTCGCCGTAACTTGGATCTGGGTCGAACTTGAATATAACCGAAGACTGCTTTTGACTGTCACTGACAAATCCGACATATCTGATACTAAATTTCAAGAAACGAACATGAATTGTACCCTTTCAAGGGATTGACATTTCTCATCTGGGTTCTGACAAGCTCGATCTTTGGGGTCTTGTAATTCCTGGCCTGCGAACTCCGACTTGACTTGCGGATCAAACTCGGTGTATCCCCCGAGATGTCAAGAGCTTAAATGACAAATCAGCTGTTCCTCAGCCTTAAATGGATTAAGAGGACCTGAGCCTTGTCCGGGATCCTTGGTTGCCAGGATTGACAACACTCTCGCAGACCGGTTATCCTCGAGGTCGGCAAACCACTCTCGTCATTCCCTCGCCTGTGGGGAAAGAGGGCTGAGGGTAACTTAACGTCAACGGCCCTCGCCACCGCTGAAATTGCCCGACCACGCGTTATCAGCGTTGAACACACGCGGCATCGCGATAGACGCGCACGATCGTTTCTACATAATCCACACGACCCTTCCTCTGCTACCTTTGCTCCATCCTGCGCCACCTTGGAAACATGCACTCTTACATTCGAAGGAGCAGTCGGCGCGCCACGATGGACGCTAGGATCGAAGACAACTGGGTCGAGCTGCCGACTCCGGAGTTTGCCTTGGCTGCATCATATCCCGCCATTGCCGTACCTGGCGGCCGACTCGGGGTCCATTTCGGCAGAATGGGCATCGCGCTGTCCAATGCGGTCCCTCATGGCATCTCGCATGCCAATAGCCTACTGCTCGGACAGACTACTCGGCGAAGCTCAACGATCAGTCCTGTTCAGAATGATTGGGCAGAGGTTCTAGTGCCGGACAAGAAAGGGCTTCGGGCCCACAGTGCCCGTGAGTTGGACGAGCGATTGTGACCCGGAAGATATCTAACTTGGCGGAAACAGTTGCTGTCGTTAATAATATTGCCTCTGTCGTCGCCTTTGCTCCAAACCCTGGATCCCTCTCTCCCGAAGCGACCTCTCTGTCTGGTGAACGCCCGGCCGTTTCAAAAACCAAGTGGCACGCCTTGTTCGCCGACGATGGGGTGGTTCAACGTTATGATTCCGAAAAAGGTAAGCTGACGGACAGGGGCGAAATGAAATAATTAATTGATCATAACCCAGCTCCCAACCAGGCGTCTGCGAAAAGAACTAAAGCACAGTCTGATTCAGCACGTGGCGCTTCCAGAGCCCCGCCCGAACCTCAGCGCGCTTCAACCTGTCCATTCCCGAGTAGCTCTAACCGGGAAAGCATCTTTGAAGCATCTCAATACGTCTTTGTCGATCCTCGTGAGAGCGGATTCTTCGACTCGCCGTTGCCGGTTGGTACCGGCTTCAACCCGCCTCGAGATGTGGATGACGAACGCATTCCGACGATTATCGAGGGGGTGGACAATTTTTGCAATATCGCGGATCGCCAGTGCACTCAAGGCAGCAACGAGACGAACGTGTCTTTGGCGGACTATCACTCGGCTGAAGCCTCTGATTTCCCGGCTAGCGTATACCAGGAGTCGACCGACGTGTTTTACACCCCAACATCTCACGAATTCCCCTCTGAAGAAGTCGAACGGAAACTGCTGGTCATCGGAAGCAACTATGACTGCAAGCGGGCTAGTAATACGTTTGTATACCGCCAGAGCCTACGGTCACTACAGGGGGCGCCTTTCGATGCTAAATCGCTCAAATCGACGTTTCGAAAGCGCGCATACTCGGTGCAAACCTTGGTCGGAAACAAGTTTGACCGAAGTACTGTACTCGAAAAAGTTACTTCCTTTTTACGCTCGGCGGAGAAACCCGGAGATGTGCGAGCGATCATATTTACCGGGCACACACGCCGCATGTATCAGGGGACCGTGGCGCTCGTTCCGCCCTTGTGCCGAGGCGAGGAGGATTTAATACCTGCGGACCTATGGGAGCGGACCGTACGCGAGAACACGAAACCTGGCGTCATCGTCCTCTCGATATTTGCGAGTTGCATGTCGGGCGGGCTGATGCGCCAACAGGTCGACATCAAAGATCTCAGCTCGTCTCCCCCTCCCGACGAAAAGGTCTCTCCCAATACCCCGATCTTTGTGACTTTTGCGTCGAGCGAGGAACACCAGCGTAGCTACGAGTCGACCGTCGGCCTCAACGAAGACGGAACTCTCCGACCAGGCGACCATTTCCTGCGTGCGTTGACGCTGGCAGCTCGCGAGAGAAACGTGACCGACTGGCAGAGCTTTATCGAGACGATCCAGAGGAAATTTGACCAGCTTCGGCTGATAGGGGCATATTGCGCGGAGTTGGGATTGGATTCGGACGTGACATGCGAGAGTTGGTTGGAGAGGTCGCCTCAGCAACCCGTGATCAGTGCCTCGCAATGCCATTTACCGGTACGTGGATCCGGGTTTTGCTTTTAATGTTGCCACTCATGATTCGTAGCCTTTCCAATCGGTGTTTCCCTCGGAGATCTCGCTTGTCGAGGCGCCTACGACGCCCGTCGTTAGTCCCATTAATCTCGCAGAAGAGTTTCTGGCGCATATCAGGTTGCGTGGGGAGTTTGCAGAGATTTCTCATTATACGTACTCTTCGACCAGCGATGTAGCCCTTCCGGTACGATCCTAAGCAGGTCATCTCCATTTACACTTTTTCGGGGTTCGTTCTTTGGACATCTGTAGCATTTTTGGGGCACTTTGTATGATAGTCTGAAAGTGGGTGTATGCAGACAGATCTTACCCTTTAAAATACAGCTGACAAAGCAGCGCGTCTACGATGCGGACCGTTGGGCCCGAACCAGACCTTGCTCTCAACTACAACCATGTCAGACCGAGATCTCTCGTATTCACCTCCTGCTACGTCCAAGAAACGCAAGTCGACGAGCACTTCCAGCGCTACCAAATCCAAGCGCACAAAGGTTCAAGACCCATTCGCGAATGCCAAGGAATCCATCCAGAATGCGCTTGCCTCACCCGACTCGTTTGCGCTCCCAAAAGACGAGGCCGGAATGCGGGACTTGGTATTGAGTATCGCCGAGTATGCAAAGAGTTTGGAAGGAAGTGTCGCTGTAGCCGGAAGCTCTGGTCAACCCGGCCCGCCGCCTAAAACGCCCGAGCAGGTCGCCACTGAGGCCGCGCGTATTGCAGAAATGATAAACAGGGGTATTACCAAGCAAATGTCGGTACGTCGCCTCGCGCTCTCTTACGACCCTCCCACCTTGACGCTCTCTCATGACGTACGACTGATACTCGCACCAGTGGAAGCCGAATTGCAAAACCGGCCGAGCGACGTACGCGTTTGATGGGGTGTGTCCGGACCCGCGCGTATTCGGTGCGGTACTCAAACTAGACGGCCCGCCCACGTTTAAAGCGAAGAAGTATACGGTCGCCGAGTTTGAGAAGATGGTTGGATATGTCAGTGCGTCTGCGCGGTAGGTTCCTCGTTTGAGGTGGTAACCTGGGCTTATCTGGCAATAGGTATTCTCACCTCAGTCTCACGAGCGATGTCAACGTACGCTGGGATGCAGGGACGGGTGAATTCAAGATTGGTGGAAAGTATGGGATTTAGTTTTGGTGTGATCTAAAGGGTCGCTCGTGAGGTGTAGAATTCGCGAAAGGGTTATTCTTTATTCTTCGTATCTAAGTTTCTTGTATATGTATTTCCGACCTTGGGTGTATCCAGCTGCCTCGCAGTACACAATACGGACTGCGTTCTTGCCAGGTTTGAACCCGCGAACCTGAGGACTGTGTCGAGATTAATTTTGCGAGAAGTAGACACACAATACCCAGACACTTGGTGTAGCTTCCTTCGAGCATAATTATGTTGAATCATGGGTAGTACCCTATCTGCCCGTACAGTCCGGTGGGCCATGGACCAAGCTCATGCTAGCTTTAGGTGATTTCTGTCTCCAAATATACCCCCTGAGCATGCACCGAATGCATGATACTGATCTTGGATGGTGAAAGGCATACAGCACCAGCATGTATCCGCGTTGGGTCATTAAAGTTCGCAACAAAGGTAAAGTCGTTTTATGAGGTATAAGCCCTCGAAAGCTTGGAGATACTCTGAACATATCCCAAGACCCGGTTGCGTGCACTCTCAGTACTCATCCATGTCATGGAATTTTGACACACGATTTACCATGTGGACTCAAAGAGGTGTCTCGTACACCCCAATATTTTTGTTTGATTTCTACTCCTAACCGCCCGAGAGGAAACCTGCTTGAGGACCCAGCCCGAGTTTGTATGCACAAGGTTTTAACCTTTTCAAGCCAGCTGACAAAGCACCATGACGCGCTATTCAGCTCAACAAAGACCGCACTCTCAACCTCGACCATGTCATTGTCAGACAGCGACCTCTCCTACTCTCCCCCATCCAAATCCTCCAAAAAACGCAAAGCCCCAACCACTTCGACCACCAAATCTAAACGCGCCAAGACCGTCACAGCTCCGGACCCGTTTGCCAATGCGAAAAACACCATCCGCGAAGCACTCGCTTCACCCGATTCGTTTGCTGTTCCGCTTGATGCAAAGGGTGTACGGAGTTTGGTGTTGAGCGTTGTAGAGTATGCAAAGAGTTTGGAAGGAGCTGTTGCGGTCGGTGGTGCGGGTGGGAGCTCGTCGCTGAAAACGGTTCAGGAGGTATCGTCCGAGGCGGGAAGGTTTGCCGAGATGATCAACAAGGGTATCACCAAGCAGATGTGTGTACGTTGTCTCCATCCTCTTGTTCTTTACGATGATAAGCTGAGACGATCTAGTGGAAACCAAACTGCAACGACGGCCGCGCAGTGTACGCATTCGACGGCGTATGCCCGGATGCGCGTGTATTTGGTGCGATGCTCAAGTTGGACGGGCCGCCCAAGTTTGCGAGCAAAAAGTATACGATCGAAGAGTTTGAAGGGATGGTTGGGCGTGTACAGGGATCTGTGCGGTGCGTATCTTTGTTTCTGTGTTTACTTTGTTGGTTGTGAGCTTATTCGACGTATAGGTATGCCAATTTGTATCTTACGAGCGATGTGACTGTTAATTGGAACGAGAGTACCGGTGTCTTTTTAATTAAAGGCAAATATGGGAAGCATGGGACGGGGAAATTGGCAAAAAAGTGATGTACAGGGTCGCTGGCTTTACTTATTCTTCTGTAATATTACTTGTTCATGTACATTCGCATTCGCAATCTCAACGCCTGTAACATTCGCTGATGGACTCGTAATTGCTTTTGGCACTTGGCGTACTATCATCAAGGAGTTGGTCCTCGTAGTACTGTATATACAAAAGAATGGACGTGTACCAACACACTGATCAACACCAAAAAGTCTCACAGAAGGGTATTACAAGCATATAAATGACACAATATCACAAAAAGTCACAAGTATCCTGGTCCAAACAATATCCAAACCAGTCCGTCTACATCATCGAGAAAACCGCAACACCCAACGCAACAACAACGCCCAACACCCCACTCGCCCTCGATCCGACCGCACCATTATTGTTATTGGACCCAGCACCGCCT
>WSTG01000728.1:0-14440 GCA_019616325.1 Ceratobasidium sp. 394
TTCTTTGCCGAGGACTCGTTGCGTGGATACCAGTCTGGTGCGCACGCTGTGACGGATGAGTACAATTATAGGCATGCGCCGTCGCATCGTCGGGTGCCGGTGCAAACTAGTGCGATCTCGGCGCCAGTCTTGCGCGAGAGCAGTCTCAATTGGTAGAGGCGTGCGATAGATGGGCGCAGGAGAGGCACGCTAATCCAGACCCTTCGTTGCCTTGGTCCTTCACGACTTCTTTTCTTCAACCCTTGTCTATTTCTTACTTGCTTCTGATCGCGCTCGGGTATACTTGCTGTTCTCCCCATACAAATTTATCTTTTGTCAACTTTATTTACTTGGTGATTTAAGGCGGTTTCTTGGGTCTTGGATACTTTTTACTTATTCTCCCTTGTACCCGGACTTTTTTTGGATTATTGCGTTTCCCAAGCTGGCTAATGTAATTTGGCTACCACTTGTCCTTGTTGAGCTTTTCATCAGTTTTTGGGTGACCCGTATACCATTTTTGTTTCTAGAATGAAACGATTGTGAATGTACATGTGTCCCGACCAGACGTAAAGGGCTTATACTAGATACTACTTGGTGTAATAGTGATTATCGTTACTGTAGTATTTTCCTAAACACAAAATGCTGGTATCCGGATCTCAGAAACTGTATTCGACGGTTTGGAACCAAAACTAGTAGCATACAAGGGCGCATATACAGGCCATTCAAAGTACCAAGCGCAGATTAATACATCAATTGCGACGCGTTCTCTTTGAAGCGCGGGTAGGTTTCTAAAATCATTTCAGCGACTCGAACTACCTTACGAGTGTCGGGTACACATACTTTGCTCAAAGGAGGCGTGTCAGACTCCTCGCGCTTAATGCTAGGGCTCCGCCCGGATGGCCCAGGGGTCGGCAGAGACGGCAGGAGGGTGCGAGGGGCAATTCCCTCAGCAACCATCCAATCTAGAAACAAGGGTTTACCACAAATACAGGCATCTTTGGTTGAAAAGACATACCACGTTTGCGATAACTGAATATAAAATGGAATTCTTTGTCGCCGGTCTTCTGGACCTTGTATAGAGTTTCGTCCCCCTGCTCCGGAGTTTCTCGTTTTTTGTGTGGCGCATATTCTATACCGAGGTCGTATTCGGCGCCACCGTCGCGCTCGTTCAGCGGCTGATTTAGCGTGGTGGTCAACTTTTTTTCGTACAGCATATTTTCCACCTTGTTTTCATCAACTTGATCTTCAGTCTCCGGACCTTTGTCTTCAAAGGCCCAGTAGACCCGCATAGCAACTGTTCCAAGCCACCACTTATCTGGCTCTTCGTCTTCGGGTGGCTTATCCTCTAAATGCATACAGTTATGATTCTACACAAATTTAACGTTAATGCAATGTGTAACTCACCAGTAAGTTTCCGCTGACTAAAACGAAGTGTGCACACCTCTTCACCCACCGGGAAATCCGTTATCTCAAACTCGCAGCGACCTCGTTTGAAGTCTTGAGCTGGCCAAAAAACGTGGGCCGCACAGGCGCCCTCAAGGTACACCTCTGCTTGAATACCCGCCCCTTTAACCCTTGAACCCCCTGGGGCATAGGAGACATGGATGCAAAACTTTTGACCGGCTACCACTGGTATAAAACACCTATATATGTCGAATGGTTAACAAGTAGACTGACAATAGAACTTGCTACTCACTCTCGAGCGTGTATGATATACGGGACATTGGGAAATTTCACATTATGGTGGTCGAAACCTTGGATGTAATGGTCATCATCATCAGCAGTGCCAATGCCGACTGTGATGCCGCCCAAGGTTAACTTGGCTTCATTACAGACCATCCTAGTGAAATTGTGCAGCAGAACTGGCGTTCTGTAAGGGCTGGGCAAAGGCAGTGCAGCCGAGAATGTTTGGGGGTTGAAAGCTACGGGGTTTGAGGCTGGAATCAACCTCCCATTATATACTCGAGCTGAGGCTTCAATTCAACCACGTGTCGAACCTTGTGATATTATGGCGCGATATATATTGTGGGCATACTGCTCGGTGAACTGCGCGCCACCAAGAGAATCATCGATTCAACCTCATTTCTTAGTGACCAGCAGTGATAGGTTATTGCGGAGGTGATCTTACCCGAGGTGAAATTTGGATTTTGATGAAGAGGGACAATCATGGCCTCGAGTTGAACGAGTGAGATCCTCGTGCCTTATTATTGGCTACGGTACCAAACTCTAGAAAACAGGTCATTGCGCTGGACTCGGAACTGCCAAGCACATGTCATCAGAAGGTTACGGATTAGAGGTGCAATTTTATCCCGTTAACAACCCAGCAAAGCTCATGAGGTCAGGGCAAAGCTGGCACTCCACTCTACTCATACCGCAATGGTCGCGACGCATATATCTAATTTACCGAATTAATCTTGCCGGGTCGCAAATCCTATTAGTTGTGTTTGGTTCTCTTTGTCCGACGCGTCACGTATTGTTACGTCCAAGGTTCAACGCACTCCACTTGAAAAATCTATAAGTCTATAATCCCCTTACTTCGCCTTACCCGAGTGTGACATGACCGTGGGTTTCCGGTGCTGTTGCATTGGTAAGGGCTTTGCGATATTCCACCCTTTTGATACGTCAAGAGCATCGCCTTGGTCTTTCCATGTGCTTGTATTCTCCGAGGAGTCAATGGTACGGGAGTGCTAAACTCGGGTCTCAATGAGTCGTACTGCGCATATCTAAGCCAAGCCTCCAGTAACTCATTTCACCCGGTAACAATGGTTTCGCCCAGCTAGGTCAAGTACCATCGATGACAAGTGTTCTAAAGATGCAACTGGATGCAAAATGTAAGCTTTTCCTGGAACGATACGACTATGAATGTAGGTTCCTTTCATAGTATCCGTGACAATGAATATAACGTGATCGTAGCTGCTGCAATACATCCGTAAAAGCATACTGTAGTGGGGGCTTAATTTCGCGGAAATTGAATTAAATTGCTCAGAACAGGTGGTAGCAGTATACAGAGGCGCATATACGTTGCTCTCCAAATTCGAGCTCAAGCACTAAGGGCAGACCGTATCAATCACGAGTATATGCCCCTTCAAGGTGCGAGCGAATTTCTGTAACCATTTTAGGGCTCGGCTTACACTCGCAAGTATCAAAGAGAAAGATCTTGCCTAGAGGTCGGGCCCCTCATGGGTGACGTTGGCGCCCACTTTGGATGACCCGTGGCTCGGCAGAGATGGGAGGATCGGAGTACGTGGAGCGAGATTGAGGTTAGCAGCTATCCAAACTAGAAACAAGGCTTTAGAGCGAATACAAGTGGCATTGAACAAGAAGGCATACCGCGTTGCCGATAGTGAAACACAAAATGGCACTCTTCGTTGCCAATCTTCCGAATTTTGTATAGGCTCTCAGCTCTCTGTCCCGGAGCCCCCTGTCCTTCGCGTGGTGCATATTCTATACCGGCGTTGTATTCAGAGCCATTTGCGTTCAGCGGTCTATTCAGAACCCTGGCACACTCCTCCTGCTGAGCACGGGGCCGGGTGCTGGCGCCGGTCATGTACGACCTATCGGTCGGCTCAGCCGCCGGCAAGATTGGGGGACGCCGGCGCAAGCGTGGCCGAATCCCCGACCACGAGGACGACTCGCGGGCCGGGGGGGTTCGACTGAGCAAGCCAACGGGGCGTGCTGGAAGGGGACGGTGGGCGGGAAGCAAAGCGACGCACGACAACGGGCGCTGTCACGGTGCGGTCGTGGTCAAGCGCGAGTTGACGCGTCGCTGCGCGTGGCACGTGACCGGCGCGCCGCACCGGCCGCTTCCACGCCCAGTACTGGCCATGCGTTTCCGCTGGCTGCAACGCATGGCCTCCCCGAGCAAGGACCTCTCCACCTTGTGTTCTTCAAATTGGTCTTCGGTTTCCGGAGCTTCGTCTTCAAATGCCCAGTAGACCCACACAGCGATTGTTCCAAGCCACCACTTATCTGGCTCTTCACCTTCGGCTGGCTTGACCTCTAAACGCGCACGGTTATTGTATTAAAACTTGAGACTAGCAACACATAACTCACCAGTGAACGCTCGTTGGCTGAAACGAGGCGGACACCCCTCCACGCACCGGAAAGTCCATTATTTCAAACTCGCAGTGGCCCTTGTTGAAGTGTGTGGCCGGCAAGAATAAGTACTCAGCAAAACCGAGGTTTTCTCCAGAGAGCTCCTAAGGTATCCGGAGCAAGTAGTATTTTCGTTAAGACGCAATGCTGGTATTTGGATTGTGGAAGCCGTATTCGACGGCTCGGAACAAAAACTAGTAGCATACAAGGCGCATAAAGGCCATTGAAAAGTGCCGAGGACAAACTACATCAATTGCGACGTGTTCTCTTTGAAGCACGGGTGGGTTCCTGAAACAATTTCAGCGACTCGGACCACGTTCTCATAAGTGTCGGGTAAACTTACCTTGCTCGAGGGGAGCGGGTCACGCCCCTTGCGCTTGATGCTGGACCGGAGGGAGAGGGGCTCGCACTCCTCGGACTTGATAATAGGGGTGGACGTCGACGATTTTGCGTTCTCCTTGCTCGGAAGGATTGAACGAGGGGCGATCCCTTTGGCAACCAGCCAGGCTTATGACAAAAAAAATTAGAATAATGATAAGCGCAAAAGGTGAATACGCACCGGGGTGCCGGTGGTGAAAAACGAACCAATAGTCTTGGTTATTAGCTGGCTGGATCCAGTACTTTTTCGTTTCTGGTTCCTCAACCACCTGTTCTTTCCCTGGTGCATATTCGATGCCAGTGCTGTATTTAACTCCTTTGCGTTCGTTCAGCGGGCTTGTGAGGATGTCGATACATTCCAACCAGTAAAGAAGATCCTCAACCGCTGCTTCGTCTTCTTCGTCCGTGGTCCCCGGAGGTGTCTCAAAGGCCCAGTATACTCGCACCGAGATGGTGTTGAGCCACTCTATGTCCGGCTCTTCATCCTCAGCAGGATTATCATCTAAGCACATGTCTTTATGGATCCCTCAACATATTGAAAGCAGCGGAACACACTTACCAGTCAGTTCCCTCCGAATGAAACGCAGATCACATTTGCCGCCACCAACTCCCAAAAATTCAGTTATTTCAAGCTCGCCTCCCCCTTGCTCAAGCTCCTCTGCTGGCCAGAACACAGCAGTTGCCCAGGCGTCGTCAAATAGTACGACGACACAAAACCCAGCGCCAGCAACCCTTGAACCTCTCTGGGAATGATTGTATGCAACATGGATGCAAAATTCTTCCCCGGGTGTTGATGGGATGGTACACCTAGATACATAAGATGGTCAACTAGACAAGATGTGCTTTAGAGCCACCCACTCTTTGCCATGTACACGCAACCCTGGGTCACCCGAAAACTTCTGTGGTCTATGGCGGTAACCAGGCAGAGTGAGGTCGGATTGATCATCGCCTTTATTACCGATGCACACAGTAAATCCCCCTTGGCTCAATGAGGCCATGTTAGTACGGTGGGTTGCCCTGGGTGGTGGTGGTTGGGAGGAGGGGGTGGGCTGGGGGTTGAAAACGCAGCAAGCCCACGAGGCCAGGGCAAAACCAGCACATACCATAATAGGGTGCATACATGTCTACTTTATTCGATTGATCTTTGGTTAATCCCACCAGATCGTGGATTCTATCATATAGCTGTGTTTGACTCTCTTTATCAGGCGCATAGAGCTTGACGCGTTAGGTGTTGTAACTTATTACACCACCCAGGTTCGATCCATCCCTTGTGAAGAATCTGCACCGGAACCCCCTCACTTCGTTTTATTTAAATGCAAGAGCACCAGACTCGAATCTCAATTGTGCTGAGCATGCTGGCTTCATCCATTTCGCCTGGTAACAAATAGTCTGGCCCGGCTAGGCCAAGATATTGCCAATGAAAGTGTTCCCAGGAGGCAGCCGTGGTAATCCGTGTAACAGCGATCATACCTACCACAATATACTCGTAAAAGCATACTGTGGTGGCAGCTTAATTTCACGGAAATTGAATCAGATTGCTCAGAACAGCTGATAGAAGCATACAGAGGCGCATATACGGTACTCTCCAGACTCGAGCTTCAAGCATTGAGGGCAGACCGCATCAATTACGAGCACGTGCCCTCTTGGAGGTGCGAGCGGATTTCTGCAATCTTTTAGGGCTCGGCTTACACTCGCAAGTATAAAATAGACAGACCTTGCTCGGAGGGGGTGGGTCAGGCCCGTCACGGGTGACGTTGGAACTTGCCTCGGATGACCCACGGCGACTCGGCAGAGATGGGGAGAGTGTGTGCCGGGCAAGTCCATTGGCGGTTATCCATTCTGGGGGCAAGGTTTTAGAATGGATTCAAGTATCGTTGAACAAGAGGACGTACCACGTTGCCGATAGTGAAACACAAAGTGGTACTCTTCGTTTCCAATCTTCCGAATTTTGTGCAGAGTCTCGACTCTTGGTTCCGGAGTCTCTTGTCCTTCACGTGGTGCATTATATTCTATACCGGCGCCGTATTCGGAGCCAGCAGCGTTCAGTGGTCTATTCAGAACCCTGGCGCACTCCTCCTCGAGCAAGGCCTTTTCCACGTCGTGTTCTTCCATTCCATCCTCCGTTTCTGGAGTTTCGTCTTCAAACGCCCAGAAAACCCGCACACTGATTGTCCCGAGCCACCACTTGTCTGGTTCTTCACCTTCGGCCGGCTGATTCTCTAAAGGCGCGCAGTTATTATATTTCTACGCAAGACTTGAAACTAGCAACGCATCACTCACCGGCGAACTCTCGTTGACTGAAACGAAGCGGGCACACCCCTGCACCCACTGGATAGTCCATTATCTCAAACTCGCAGCGGCCTCTGTTAAAGTCTTTGGCTGGCAAGAATACATCGGCTACCCAGCCCGATCCATCGATGCACACTTCTGCCTGAAGGCCGGCACCCTTGACCCTTGAGCCTCCCGGGGCATACGAAACATGGATGCAAAAGGCTTGACCAGCTACCGCTGGTATGAGGCACCTGGGTAAACACAACGCAATTAGATACACCTCAAAATCTAAACCGGCTACTTACTCTCGGGCGTGGATATGTGGTCCATCAAGAAGCCGTAGAGATCTATGGTGGAAACCCTCTATATAATGATCGTCGTCGTTTGCGGTGCCAATACCGACGGTGATCCCGCCTTGAGTCAACTTGGCTTGGTTACGAACCATCTCTGGGACAATGGAATAAATCGCGGGGAGCCGAGGTGATTTTCACAACTAGTGTTTCGCGATGGCAAAGTTGAGACAGCACGGTAGGGAACTTGGGCTCGCAAGCAGTTTAAAAGTAGAACCTATGGGGCTTGGGGTTGAAATCGACCTCCCATTACGGACGTGAACTGAGATTCAAGAACAGCTCGAGGCTTCATTTCGACAACGTGCACAAGGTGATAAAGGGCGTTTGAAACCTAGTAATAATTACGGCGGTACGAGCACCGCTGCCGCGGTGCCTCTACAGGAACTATGCTGCTGGGTGGCCACTGCGCCACCAAGAAAGTCGGCGAGTAGACGTGACTCTCTAGTGGCCCGCAGTGACAGGTTATTGGGGAGACAAATTCACATCGAGGTGAACAGTGTATCTTGGCGGAGAACCAATAGACTCGGGGCAATCGTGGCCTGGAGATGAAAGAGCGCGATCCTCGTGCCCTAAGCGCCCAACACAGCACCAGACTTTGAAAAACAGACTTGGGGTTGCCTGACATGCGTTATCGGATAGAGGCGAAACCACGGGGGTTCGAGAAAACAGGCGCCGGACACGATGCTGGGGGGAGAGGGTGGGGGGTGGGGGGGTTATTCTCGAAAAATCTAGGCGTTTTTGTAAATGATGAACTACCATATACGACTCGGTTAAGCATTTGTGGAGCGAGAGGATAGATCACGTGATTGACTCCGAATGATCTGCGGGAACGTGCGTGTGATGCCCGAGGGTCACACTATATGCTAGATGTAGAGAATGTGAGCGGAATGTTACTTTGTATGTTTGTAGGAAGTCACTTGTACGGCGCTCGTGGCCGGCTTTTGTTGTGGCAAGCAGCGGGCAAGATCGCCGTTTGAGACCTTAAAGCAAGCATCGGTCGAAGCGTCGCAGACTCTTTTTGATCGGCCACCCAAACGAACAAGCCACCTCTGGTTATGCGCTCTTCAAAGTGTCCTCCTGAATTGTCGCTTGCTCAATATGCGCTTGCTGCTGAATCTTGCCCCGAGCTTCAGATCGAGTTAACTCCTAATTCTGGCGTCCTTGTGCGGGCAAAGAAGTGCTGCTTTTGCCACCAAGTTAAACAGCTGGGTGCTGGCTCTACCGACCACTCACTGATTGCGCATATGCGCTCGATCAGCTGCAGAATTCAGCAAGCACTCAGTAGCCTAAAGACAGATAAATCGGCACCCGAAGCGTCCACTACCTCGCAAAAGCCGGTACAAGGCCATGCAAAAGCATCTGAGACGCCTTTCTTGGGTTCTGGATACGCTTCCGAATCACTTGCACACCCCCCCGTCAACTCGTTTGTTATAGCATCGGGATCGGGTTCAGCCGAGGATGCGGTAGCGTTTTCTTCAGAGCTGAACATGGACAACGTAACCTCCACGGAGCTCCCGTAAGTTCAAGTCTTATGGCGTGCTCGCCGTCACCATACTGATGGGATGAGCATAGTAGTCCTCATGCGATTTCGATTCCCAATACACTCTCTGTGGCTCTATTCGATCGAGCAGAGAGGGACCTGCTACCACTAGCCGATCACGAGCGCCAACCTTGCTTGGGTGTGTTCATTAGCTTTGGAACATCCATGTTTACCCATTATCCTTGGCACTTGCACGAGAGTGGCGTATTGCCCTACCAGTTCACATACATTGACCCAAGTGGCCACTATTTTTATATGCAGAGCCTACGCTGCACTGGGGAAGCATTTGGCAGCAACTCGGCATGTGAAGCGTGTTCTCAGCTTGTACTAGACTCGCACTTTCAAGACATAATCCGGAGAGCGATGCCCGGAAATCCACTCCCGCCAACTCTCAACACACGTTATCGCACATATGCACAAGTTTGCGATCTTTTGAATACTAGAACTCAAGAAATGAACCGATTGAAGCTACAAGTGCGCATAAACATTCTCATACATTCTTCTGAGCACCCCGACTAAAAATGTGCAGGTTTTAGCCTCAAATAGACGCATCGAGTCGTTATCAAGCCGCATGTCAGACCAAAAACGATTAATGTCAGCAATCGCCAGTTCAGATGCCCCTTCCTTGGGTCGGATTGTCCAAACTGCACTCCGGAATAATGCGGGTGCTGATACTATAGTTGAGCGAATCGCACGTGCAAGTAAAGGTCTTTTCACTCCACGTTTGTACTCAGTAAGTAAAAACAAAGCTCGGGGTTGAAGAGATGGATGAATTAACAGCATATATGCGCCGGTTTTATAGCAAAAGCTACTCGATGTTGGTGCTTTAGCTCTCAAAATCGCTGGACCACGCCTTGCGTTTGCCCTAGCTAAAGCGATGCATCTTCCGAGCATAAGCACCATCCACAGTCGACTCACCCTCCCTCGTCTACTCCCTAGCATTGGATTCCCGACCCCACTGGAGCTTACCGAGAACATCAAGTCTTTTTTTGGCCAAGTCAAGGATGACTCCACTCAACTCTCATGTACTGGTGTTTCGGTTATGATTGATGAGCTTGCTATGGAACCACGGCCAAGGTATGACACACATCAAGACACTGTTATTGGCCTTTGCCGGGAGCATGCAGCCCTTGTGGATCTACGTGACTTGACAACCAAATCCGATCCTATCGATGCTCTGCTGAGGACAAAATCACTACTTGACTCTGGACAGTGCCACCGAGCCACCGAGGCGACTATGGTTGCGATTGCTCGGTTTGGCGAGTCAAACTACAACGCTGCTGTAATTCTTGCCTCTGGGACATGTAAAACTGAGACAGCGGCTGCGCAGGCACATCTAATAGGCCTTGTCTTTGACTCATGGCGCACTTCCCCTTACGGTGAAGCTCAGAATGGACCAATATGGTCAGTTAGCACTGATGGTGACCCTCGGCGACGTGTGGCTACATTCGAGCTCTGCATGTCTTCAGGTCTTGATCCTGCTTCTAGGCTATACTCTTTGCTGGGAAATCTCTCGCTGCTCAACCTTCAATGTGGTGCTACCCAAATCACTCATGATGGTGACTATAAGCATGAAGAAAAAAGTGGGTAAATTACCTGATACAACTAACAGCTGAATCTCATTTTAATGGGTAGGACTAGCCTCTGCGCTCCGTTCACGTGCTGGAATCTTTGTTAATGGAGCGCATATATCCCCCAAAATGATTGTCCGGTATCTGCGACAGCTCAAACACCTCTCTGAACAACGCATACATTCATTCTTTAATAGTTCCGACCACCAGAATGTTCCCAAGGCGAACGCATTTCTCTCTGCTATTGTCCAAGCATCCCAGCTCAATTGTTTGTCTTCCCGACCTGAGAACAAACCTTTGGTACTGCTAGGACACCTACTTGGGGCTTTCATTACTCCGTACACAGACCTTACCATGTCACTTGCAGAGCAACTATCAAACCTCTCTAAATGCGCCCACCTTCTATTTGCTCTGTACAGGTTGGACTCGACAAGGCTCATTTCCGGGCAACTTTACTATGATATCCAAGCCTCAATCAAGAATGTGTTTTTCTGTGTTGGCAAAACGCAGCTTGTCAACTCACACTTGCCCTTCTATCTGCTCCAGACTGGCGATGATCGATTGGAAAGCCGGTTTGGTACTTATAGGACTTGCACAAATGACCGAAATGGTGATCTGCTCCAGCTGTCGGAGCGTGCTGCAGCTGCACAACATATTGACGACATATTTTCTGCCCATCCATCTTGGAATCGTCTCCCCTACCGGCTTTCTGTTGATGGAAGATCCGGGATTGACCACACAAATCCTAGGTCTTGTACCGGCGATGTAATTGTTGGCCATGTAGATCTTTATAGCTCTTGGATGCTGGGGTGCTCACAGGCTGCCGATATTCTCAACCAATTGGGTGTCCCATTCACATTTGACCCGGCAGTTCTCCACACAGAATCCCCTGATATTGACTTAATGCGTCCCCATGGCTCATTCCCTGGTATACGTGTCGATACAATTGACCCTCCGATCCAACCGGTATCACTTGCCGAGCTAACTGACGAAACTCCAGTTGTCCCGGGCACCTCTGGATCTGGTACTACTGATAACATCCCGTTGGCTCAAACTAGCCAGACAGCCATATCTACTCTGGGTGATGAAGAGCTCAGCATTGAACACTTTTTACCTGCCAATCTCCACGATCCTGCACCAGAACACTGCAAAAAAGGTTGGGTTATGATAAAAAATCAGCCTGTTCACCTCGAATCTGCCGTGCGCTATCTTCTAGGCTCTGATGGTGGCCCAAAATCCACCGACCGCCTGCGTCGTGTTTGTGGATTCACACGATATCTCAGTAACTCAAATGCTCCCCAGACTGACTCGGTACTGGGTGATGCCTTTCATGTGTCCGAACTAGTAGCTACGTTTCTCCGAGTCAACAATCAAGTCGCATTTGCTGTTGTACAAGTTACTAGCATGACTACTAGCACTGGCCAAGTCACCGAGTCACTCTCAGACAAGTGCTTCCAAGCGCCAGGAACTCTCCTTGCGGGTCAGTTGCTACAGCTGGAATATCAATCCGAAGCAGAGACTTGGTACTGGAACCAACACTACGAAGATATCTTGGGTTCTCCGCCCAGCGCTCAAAATACACCATCGTTATCTCAGCGACCTTCTGGAAAACGACGCCTTCTCCTCGAGTTTGGAGCTCACTTAGCCCGACCTATAAACCCCGAGTTTGTAGAGCAAAGTGGCGAGCACGTCTGGGCATTTAAGCACACGGAGTTCAAGGAATTTGGGGACGCTTTTTGGGCAGAATGGTCCTCGCACAACAAAGCCGATGACATGCCCCTTTGTGTGGCAAGCACTACTTTCCCATACCACGATTCAAGCAGTAAGTTGCTCTATATATGCGACATTCTACAACTCATGATTCATACCAATATTTTGCTTAGATTCAATCGTATTAATTCATACTCAAGCAACCGAATTCATTCAGCGCACACTCTCACCGGCTGAAGGAATATGCTTCCTATGTGGGGAGCGTATCAAGGTCAAGCACGACATGCGTATCCACATTGGCCGACATATATTGTCCGCACAAGCAAGCCGAAGGAATGCGAATATGGTGACAAACGTGAGTTCAGTTGATAGCACTTGAATCCTACGAGCTCCAACCCTAATTGTGCAGGTTGATCTGTTTGCTTGCGGGTTTTGCGGGCGTGCAAATAGTTGTCGTACAACTTTAGAACGACGGTCTAGGACTTCAACCAAGGTCGATCAAGCTGTGTCTGACTGTCCGTTCAAGGACAATTTCTCTTACGGGACCGCACATAACTCGACAAAAACCAACCCATGCACCAATCGGCCGATCCGTTGTGTTCGCTGCCTCCCCGAGGATCCCCCTGTGTGGTCGTATAACCTTCAAGATCACGTGGTCGCAGCGCATGGAGCCCAAGCCGTTGCCGAAATGCACGCAGAAATAACCAAAGTCAGCCCCACGGAGAAGGAGTACGAAAACATGCGGGTGGACATGAATGCCGGCACAATCAACGCCCCGAAGTCGAGAAAGCGACAGCTCGAAGAGCCATCGGACTCCAACTCAGGCAGCGCTCCCTTAACCAAGCGCAAACGAAATTAACCCCACCCCAGACTGACGTGTTTTCTTTGGAGTTTTGTTGAGCCTCATATCTTCCGTCTAATTTGTTGTGACTTCAATTGCCTTGTATATAGTGACGGCGTGACTGAGCGGCTCCTGATGTAAATTTGATGATCCCACATGGCTATTTACAAATTCCGGCAACCTCCGGAGGAAAATAGAGGGGGGGGTGGGGGGGTAATGCTTCTATCTGAAAAGTAGGCTTCGTGTCAAAGTTTTTTTTACTCGGACCCCCTTGGGCGAAACTATTCCTTATTGCCGTAGGTTCCAAATCGAGCCAGGGAGTACAACCAGCCCTGTGCCAAGAGACAGCCGCGGACCTCAGCTCTGGTGTGTGCACGAGCTACGATCGGGGCAGGGGGCGACGGGTTTCGGAATATTCCAATTATATGCAGTGGCGCGCTTCAGTGCAGTTGGATCTATTTCGAGTATCAGTATGTACGACTAGGCAGCAACTAGACTTATTTTAAGACCACTGTCGGCAACCAGCATTGACGATTCCGGGACGAGCGAGAGGAACTAGGAATGATATTCAGCACGTTTTACCCACAGTACTATTTACCAGACGATACCCAAGCCAGAGAGAAATATGAAAACGCAATCGGACAAGAGGGAGAAATAAAAACGATCATAGCCTGACCTGGACTAGAGGCAGAGTCGTGCAATAATAGCATACGAGGCGGAGCAACGCACGCACGGCGCACATGCCAAAATAACAACAAATACAAAAACAAACTCTGTCCAGGCGGCTTTACGTCCACGCAACCAACGCTCCTGGTTCGTTTGCTGGGTAGATCACTCGACTCGTGGACGTTTTGCGCCAGGCTCTTCATGGACGGCACGTTCCTGCTGCATGCGTAGAGCCTCGGCGAGTTGAGCTTCGACTTGTTCGCGCCGTTGGCGCTCTTCATCTAGGCGTTGACGCATTTCATCCAGTTGGGCCTGCAGGAACAAGGTCAATTAGGGTGCGTTAACACGCGTGGATAGTCGGGACGTGCCTGTAAATCACCCATTGCCTGATCCATCAGGAGTTTTTCAAGCGTCCACTTCTCAATATTCCGGGCTTCGTTTTCTTTCAAGTCGTGGATGTATTGGACCTTTCAGCGAATGTCAGGATATAAACAGGTATTAAACTTTAAAAAAAATCACGGACTGAGCGGGATAAGATCGCGCCTTTGGCCTTTTCAGCACCCACGTTTGGCACCATTCGCGCCAACTCGTTGATACCTTCATTGATGTTGCTTCGCCTGCGACGCTCCACCTCTTTCTGTAGAGGTCAAGTAAGTCAATGACTCGTGAAATGAGCGTAATAAACACGTACATGATTGTCTTTCCTCTTGCGCTGCCAGTCCACCGTATCGGAAGTAGCCCATTTGCCCTTTTTATTTCCAGGAGCTGCGGCCTGGGTCGTTGGCTCGGCAGACGGACCAGACGGGACTTGCCCATTTGCATCGACAAACGTTGAATCGCCCTCGTCCCCGTCGTCTTCGTATTGGGAGTCGCCAGCTGCAAGTGTACCAGCGCGACCAGAACGGGTGGTACGCACGGCCGGCTGGGGGGTCTGCTGAAGCTCGGGAGGCGGAGGCATGGGATGGCCGGCAGGCGGTGGATAGACCGAAGCGATATACTGTGGAGGCGGGTGGTGATAGGCAATCATCGTGGCTTGGTG
>WSTG01000729.1:0-14435 GCA_019616325.1 Ceratobasidium sp. 394
GACAGGGCCAGAAGCTCTTAAGTATATAGTCGTGAGCCTTGTTAGAGGCGAAGTGCGTCCTATACGCTAAGAGTTATCAATAAGATACCAAAATTAATTAAGAACTCAGTAGATACATATATCAGTAAAAGAAACACTAAATCACACGGTTTGTTTAATCTCTTAAGGGGACTGGCAGTGATGGCAGTCATGTGAGTTGAACCACTCAAGTACACCAGAGCTTGTTACCACAGTTTAGGTTGGGACTTAGAGCGACTTAGGTCTGAGTGATTGAAAGGTCTTACAGTGCTGATTACTGACTTATCAACCAAGGCAAGCCTCAAGGGCTTAATCACACAATGCAAAGATGGGGATGCAAGTAAAAGGTAAGTAAAAGATGCATTAAACGGTTGACCAACAGGGCCTTATATACCCGTCGGTCTGTTTGTACGTACAAATAGATCCAGTCTACAGGAACTATACTAACAGTAAAGGAAGAGTCCAAACATTACCTGAAACCTTGTCTCATCCAATCCTTTGGTTTCCTATTGTGTGCGCGTGGTGCATATATGTCCTAACATTGCCTAATATTGTGAGCTGAGTGCTAGTATAGGTTCCACTATGCTGGTGCACAACGTTAGTATCAAGCGGTGAATGTTCGGGCTTGAGTACACTTGTGTCAGTAGTGTACCACAAGTCTCCACTGGCTTGGTTCTCAGGGAAGATGATGGGTTTGACCTGATCTGCTGGTTCCTGTGCTTAGATGATGGTAGGGCAGGAATCAGCATCATCAGTTTCCTTAGTAGGATTTCTTTCCTGGACTGATCAGAGATCCATTGTGTTGGCGCTTATTTTTGTCCAAAAGCTGACCCACAAACCCAGGGTCAATTATTTTGGCTGGTTGCTAGCTCCCAGAAGGTTTCAAGAAAGTAACAACTGGTTGACCACTCTGTGGGGGCTCTCTGTCAGTCCACTGGGGGCTGTATTGCAAGCAGATATTGACTTGTGTGCAGTCCTCCGCCAAATGTTCAATTGCCAGAGTAATGCGTTGCGTCCATTGGGTGCCCACCTCTAGTGATTACCTTTTGCCTTTTAAGTCCAAAAGTATACTACTTCTGGCGGGTAGTCTTGTAACTCCTATTGACCCCTGAGTCACATGACCAAGGGACTCAACTTTTTATCTAGCCATTAGAATGCTTTAGAAAGTCACCACAAATGTTCAGAGGACCTCCTAATATAGTAATGACAGGCTAGAGGTTGAGTACTAAGCGAGGGGGAGTGTGACACTAGGGGGAGATAGCGGCTGATCCATATCTCCACTGTTTCCTTATTGATTTGCTTCAGGAAAATCTGATCCTGCATACCTGGTGGAATGACGGTTAGTGTGGGTGTGTAGGTACATATATAGATTATGTATCATGAAGTACAGAATATAGCCAGATACTGGTATGGAGTGGGGGACCTGACGCCGCAAAGCAGCAGTGGGATGGTGAGGTGACCGGGGCATCAGGATGCGAGGGATGCTTGCGGGCTGGTGGGCCAGATCTGGCTATATGCCATGATACGGAGGGTGGGCAGGAAGAGAAAAAGACGGTGGGACGGAGCGCGAGTGTTCGAGGTGGTTGAGGCGCAAGGGTGCAACATCATGTGTGTGGGATTATAAACCGTCGTACCGGCACTTACATTACGGTTCAGACTGTTCTGGGTGACTCCACAAGCTCTGGCACCCAGACTTATTCTGATCCTGCATATGTGGTGGAACGACGGTTAGTGTGGGTGTGTAGGTACGTATATAGATTATGTATCCTGATGTACAGAATATAGCCAGATACTGGTATGGAGTGGGGGACCTGGTGCTGCAAAGCGGCAGTGGGATGGTGAGGAGATGGGCGCCATGACATGAGAAGGCTTGCCGCCAATGGACCGTGGGGACGGAGATGGTGGACAGGCCCTGGTCCAGCTGGTGAGTGTTGTGGCCCGCCTGTGCACCCTATTGGATGCTAGCATTCAGTAGGGTTGCCCCCTAGGAGGGGCCGATCTGGGTATTCGGCGTGATGGCACCTTGCGCAGGTGGGGATTCGGTTGTGACCTTGATCTTGAAAGTGTGTCGGCTACATATTCTGTGTGGTCAATAGCGAGCAACATTTTATCGCGCCAGTAGCAGAAATGGGCATTGGAAGGCCATCATCCCATAGAATGCACGATTTCAGGGGCTATACCGGCTTTGAGGAGGTGGGTTGTGCCACCGATCCTGAAAGAGTGGCTGGAGATGATGTGGAAGCCGGCCAGTTTCCAAATAGCATTCACTCGCGCAATAAACATTTCCTGGGTGAGTGAGTAGATGGTGCCTGGTTGGCCGGCAATGGTGAGGGTGAAAAGGTGGGCTGATGCAGGGATGTTTGGGGTTAGAGCGAATAGGTGGGTGATCACCGACACGGGGTTGATTGGGTTGCGTTGTACGGTGAGGGTGACAGTATCGCCGGATGCATATTTGGTTTTAGTGGACGGCAATGATAGTTCATGTGAGCCGTTGGCCGAGATGGCTTGCCCAAGTGAGTTGCAGGATGGTAGTTTGGTCAGTGAGTGTTTTAGCTTGGCTGTGCTGAGAAGTTCTCCGAGGCGGCATTGGCCACAAAAGGCTGTGAGCACGGTCGCTAGTATAGCGGCATTGATTGGGATATGGAGGTTGAGGTTGTCATGGAGGTAGGTCAGCATTTCAGTGATGATGGGTTTCTGTGGTGGGCAAATGGAGGAGGTCAGCGTAGAGGCCGCAGCGCCACGTGAGACTAGCGTGAGGGGTGGGCTATTGTTCCATGTTCTGCCACTTGCGTCATGCCAGGCTTTCAGAGTGGCGAGCAAGGTGTTTATGGATGATTTGGATTTCGTGCCAGTAAGAGACGCGATATAGGCACAGAGTATGTATTTGGAGGCAGGAAAGTGGAGGGACTCATGGATATTATTGTTCTCACACCAGGCAAGGAATGTGTTGATGACGGATGAGTAGTTCTTGCATGTCTTCTTGGCGAAGCTGCTTGCGATGGCTCTCTGAATGTTGATGATGGGAAAATAGTTGAGGGAGGGGTTGGGGAGTTGGCTGGGCCCGTGTGGTGGTGGGTGTAGTGATCTGTGTGTGGTATGCTGTGGTGGGGTGTTGATGCAGAATGGGTGAAAGATTCGAGTTGTGTGGGTGTCAACCAGCGAGGGGTGCATTGTGTTGGGTAGTGGTGGACGTTGAGCAGAGTTCGGTGTTGGGTGTGGGTGCTCAGTCACGTGTGGTGTGTTGTATTGGTGGGTGTATCGTATTAAGGTATGTAGTAACAGGAAACAGTGTGTAACGACAGGTAACAACGAGGACAATAAGATTACAGGGGGAACTTGTGAGAGGGCTAAAGGTTTTTTTTTTGTTTTTTACAGTAGTACGTAGAACTAAACGAGGTGGGCAAGAGCTAGGAAAGGGGCAAGGTCCAATGGTATAGGGAATGTGAGGGCTGTCTGAGAGAGACTAATGGGTGGGATGCCGTGTGAGGGGAGATCGGCGGGGTTCTTGTTCAACAGGGTGTACACGAGGGATACCCAGATGTCATGGTTGGCGGTGAGAGATGTGACTTGCGCAATGATTTGATTCTGTTGGAAATTATGTGAGTGGCTGTGGCCCCAGGCGCCGATACCGCCTTGGTTATCACAGTTCATGGTCACGGAGGTGGGGCGGGTGCCTAGGTGTGTGAGCCAACGGATCGCCATTTTGACGGCTATGGCTTCAGCCCAGCCAATGTTGCGATCATCTGCTTTCCATCCGTGTAGTAGCCACCAGGACAGGAAATGATTGCCAACGATGACCCTGATACCGAAGGAGGTGGAGGCGTTGGTGTGGATGGTGATGTCGAGGGCTGGGGGAGGTGGGAGGACTGGTGAGCCACAATTGTTGTGGTCGAGTCGGTCAAGCCACCATCGTGTTATGACCTGCTAGTTCCCTGGTCTAGTGGCTACCGGTGGCTCTCTGTTCTGTTTATTGTCTGTAGTTGTTCAGTATTTATTCTGCATTTATTGCATGCGATATACTATATACTAGTCAGTCTTGGTGTGGTGGACAAGATAAGGCTAACTGAGGGACTCAGTTTGCCTTACTCCTACTTATGTATTCGTGACTGTGGTGAGTCATCTTCATCCGCAGTCTGCAGCCATCACAAGGTCACGTGTAGCGTCGATGGCCTATTAGGTGTCACCGAGATGATCATGTGTCTTTGTTTATTGGTCATGTGTACTGACAACTGACATTATTTGCGGCTCCGAATCTTATAATAGCCACGCTTAATCCTAGGGTCATGTGCCTTGTGCTTAGTCAGGTGACAACTAACACCTGCATTACATGGGAGAGATATTGCAGGGGTCACTTACATAAGTGGGTGTAACCACCATAAGTGCCGAAGTCATGTGACACGTAGGGTGCCTCAAATGACTTCGAAGAAAATATGGTAATTACTTAATTTATTCTCTCTATGCGCTAAAGCAGAGTCTGACTTCAATTGGTCCTTAGACGTCATGCACACACGTCATGACATTGCTCCCTCCTTAGGGTCTCTTATGGAGGATTCCAGAAGAGGCATTTCTAGGAGGGTATATTATAAGACTAAGGGAATACATAAAAGGGGGCCTCCCCTGTGTACACCCATTCTACGTTTTTGGCCACCCAGGCCTCCCCTTCCTCCCCTTCTATGTCCAACCAGCACTTGGTGATCACAGCCCGACTATTCCCCAGAATTACCGTCGGGTGCACCTTCATTGCCTTCACATGCTTATATCGGCCTGTAAAGTCTGCCTCGTATTGGCTCAGTGCCTTGAGTGAGTACTTGCCGTGGGTGTGGACCATGTTGTCCAGGATCCATATGTCCACCTCCTCCGAGAGGGCGGACATATTCCACACATTGCACATGCAGCTGTGCGTACCTTTCGACCGGGCTTACGCCATCTTCCCGGTCCCTGTCTCCCCTTGGATCACTAGGACATGGTGACGCATTCCCAGGGCCTTCGGGGGTACCTCCTGCTTGAACCAGTGGTCTGCTCGTTCAATATGGTTGGCGGATTCCAGTCGTTCAAGCTCGACTGGGGTGGCAGGTAAGAGCCTCACATCAGTCTTGTAGGTGTGCTCTGTGTACCCCTGGACCAAGTTCCAGGCTGTTGTCATCTGGAGGGGGTGGAGGCGCTTGTAGTGCCGGTAGTACTCCTCCTTTGTCTCCGTGGAGACAATTTCCTCTCCATCCTCCAGGTCTGCCTGGAATTATAGTTAGGTTCTGGGGGCAGGCGCGGTGCGAAGGGGTGGCGTACCTGCATCCTGGACCTTTTACCACCCTTCCCTTTCACCAGGATTCCTTCCAGGGCCTCCACCATGAGGTCTCCGGCCATGAGGTCCTCGACCCCCTCCGGTTCCGCCCCTACGTCCTTCCATAGATAATGGAAGGCTGTACAGGCCGGACACCCCCCAGGACCCTCCCTTAGTTCTTTTGGGACAATGTTCAGGTGGGACCCCTCGAAGTCCCAAAATCGGGGATTCCGGGTATTCCATCCCGCTTTGCGATCAATGCTGATCGATAATGCATGGATGAGGAGGGGACGCTTGGGGTTGTAGTTCGCCTCCTCCAGGTTGTGCCATTCAACAACGGCCAGTGTCCGCCAATGGTTTGGTTGGTTCCTGCAAAAATGTTCAAAGCGGCTGACTAGGCCGCTGGGGTCTTCCTCCCTCAGGGTACTCCACGTGAGGAGTACTGCCCGGTTTGTTATTTGGAAGCGGGAGGACAGGCTGGGGTTTTGCTTGTCGAGTGTTGGCAAGGTGGACCCTCAAGCCATTGGTGTAGGCCACCCAGAACTTGGTTCTGGGAGTGGGGTTGCTGCCCAGCGCATGGGCGATGGCAAGGCCAACCTCAGCAGCACAGACTCACCTCCCCTTGTCCGATGTGCCTCACTTGGTCCAGCGCTGTAGGAACTTGTTGTCATCTGGGAGTGTTGCATTTTGACTGGAGGGGGTAGGGTGCATGTGGTTTGTGAATGGAGGTTGAGCATTGCTTCCCCTCTTGATATATACCTTGGTGGTGCGTTTACTAGTCACATGATGTTGTTTCCTGTCACATGATGACGCATCTCCAAGGGGTGCCCTCCCTCCGCTCATCGTGTCGCCTGATCCTCACTTCGCTCAGGGGTCCACTCCTCAACTCCGGTTGGTGCCCCCTCTCCGACCCCTCTGGTATGAATGAGATGGCGAGTATCATGTGACTTATCGGGGGTCACGTGATGTTATTGTTTGTATTTGTGTACTCCCTTTGGTATATATTTTGGGTGTAGGAGGGGGTTTCTCCCTACATCTCATTCTGTGCTCCCCTCTTATCATGCATGTCATTACCCTTAACTATGATCCCCTCGACTGCACTTTTTTTGCTCTCCCTGGGGATGAGTAATGCGCTTATTGTAGCACAGTCTGTGACGCTGCCCTTGATGACTATGAGGGAAAGGTTGGCGATTGGGCCGTCTTTTCTTTCACTGGTAAGTTGTTTTCTGCTACTTGTCTGCTACCATTCGCTGACTTTGCAGAGATAGACAGCATGGCTATGGAATTGGAGGAGGCCGCTCATCAAGCGGCCTTGGCTGAGTTTTTTGAGGAGGGGAGGGCACCCACCGCTATTCTGTCGTCCCCCTCCTCTTTCAATTACTTAGAGGATCTTGGGGAGGAGGCCCCGTGGTTGCGGAAGAAGGGGAAGGGGGTAGTTAGGAAGGGAGCAAAGGGCCAGGGTTCGCACCCTAAGCCCTATGACCATGTCCCTAAGACGCAGGGTACTCATTTGTTGCTTAAGTGTAAAGGGAAATAGAATCAATCTGGCTCTTTATTACTTCATATGATATTTGTGAGAAAATTGTGTGACCCTTTAATTGGTTGAGTTTTCTGGCACGTCCATGAGGGGGGGCATGTCCAGAAACTCATTTAGGGCTTCCTCTATCTCCTTCCTTGTCTTTGTTTCCTCGTCGGCTTCCCACTCCTCCCAATCCACTAGGGTGGAGCTAGCTTCTGCCACGTTGGTCGGGGCCGGGTCGTTCTTCAGGGAAAGGGAGGACATGCTCCGTTCGATGGACCCGTCCTTGGACTTACCTTTTCGCAGGTCCAGGCAAGCTGTGAAGTCCGCCATGAGGGCTCCCTTGTTGGCTATTAGTTTGTACATTTCCTTGTCAGTCACCGTTTCCAGACGCCCGCAGTAGCTGCTGGGTGGCATCTGGAAAAATCTTAGGGTCTCCTGATAGACCCTATTCTGAACCTCCTCTTCGGCCACCCAGTCCAGGGTCCTATCTGGGACTGGGGGGCCGTCTTCTGCCCTCTTCTGTTTTGCTGCCCTAGCGACCATGTCCACGCTGGACCCTACCTGGCAGTCGATTACGTACATATGTATACACCCCAGGGCGCTTCTCGTCTTGGGGGGTTTCAAGTGGCACCACTCGAGGAGCCCTTTCTTTTGGTCCAGATAGGACCTTTCGGATACCCAGTTTTTTAGGTGGCGGTCCCTTTTGGGGATGTACCCCAGGTGTGCGCCTGGCATCAGTCTTCTAGCGTACCTCTGTGCATCCTGCAGGCTATAGTGGGATGTTTCCACATCCAGCTGGATGGGTGGTAGGACGATTGGTGCACCTTGGGGGGGGGACACCCATCGGTTGCCCAGGAAAGTAATAGCGGTTGCAGTTTGTGGGCATTGTAGGTGGTTGTTTATGCTTTGTGATGGGAGTAGGTGGCTTATCAGTTTGGATTTTGTAGGCTGCTCTAGGGTTTCTTTTATACCCGTCTCTTTCGTTGCTTACTAACCCTCCTGCCATTCTTTGAGTCATACTTAGATGACTCCTCCTGTCCTGGCATTGGTGCATTGGATTCCCTGCTGCGCAAGTCCTCTAGCAAGTCATCCATCCTTGCAAATTTCTTGGCCTGCTCCTCAGTGTCCTCAATCGGGTCATACCCCTCCCACCGGATCCGGTAGAAGAGCTTTCCTTTTTTCCATCTCCATGATACAATATGGTCAATCTGCCATTCTTCTTCTCCTTCCTTTGTTTTGATTGGTGGTGGCCGTGCCTGTCGTCTATGGAAGGTTTTATCTTCCTTGTATTTAGTCAACAGGCTGACGTGAAAAACATTATGAACCCTCATTGTGTCAGGCAATTTGAGCTGATAGGTGTGGGACGATATTTTCTCGATAATGTTGAAGGGGCCTCCTGTTCTGTTGTCTAGCTTCTTAGAAGGTCGTTGTGTTGTGATGTTGGATAGTAGGAGCCACACTTGGTCCCCTACTTTGAATTCTTTTCCAGTTGGTTCTTTGGTTTTATGGAGGTTCATAGCTGCTGTGGCCTCCTTCCATACCTCTCTCATTTCAATCGCTATGGACTCGGCGGCTGGGACCGCCTGGTCCATAGTTTCGTTTTCCTGTGGGGGTAACCACTCTGGGTTTTCTCCATATACAGCCTCGAAGGTGGATATCCCGGTGGCGGAGTTCTTGTGTTGGTTATGGCAGAATTCCGCTATTGGTAACCATCTTGACCAGTCGTTTTGTCGATAGTTACAGAAAGTCCTTAATCAGCCCTCTACCCATTGGTTCGTTTGTTCCACCAACCCACCGGTTTGGGGGTGGTAGGTGGTCAAGAATTGGGGTTGGATTTGAAGTTTTTGGTATAGGGCTCTTAAGAACTGGCTGTTGAATGTTGGGCCTCTATCGGAGACCGTTCTTTTTGGGGTACTGTGTAGCTTCCATACTTCTTTGATGAAGATATCCGCTAATTCTTTGGCGTTGGTGGACTCCAGACAGGGGATGAAATGAGCCTGTCTGGAGAATCGGTCCACTATTGTCAAGATACTATTGTATCCGTTAGATATCGGTAGTTTGACGATAAAATCATAAGTGATGTCTTTCCATGGTTTTACTGGGATTGGTAGGGGTTTGGTCTCGCTTGGTTGTTTATGACCCTTTGCCCTTCTGCAGATCTCGCAGGAACCTACGTATTCTTTAGTTTGGGTTACCATACCCAGCCAGAAGTACCCTTTGGAGAGTAGTTCTGCTGTTCTTTGTTCCCCTTGGTGTCCTGCGATGGGATGGTCGTGGTAGAGTTTCAGTAGTTTTTCACGGATGTTCAGGTCCTCTGGGATGTAGATCCTCCCATCATATCAGAGTATTCCTTCCTCAATCTGGTATCTATCAAACTGTTTCTTCACTGAAGGAGGTAGGGATTCCTTTCCTTCCGTGCTGGCTATCAGGGTTGTCAGGGATTTGTCCTCTCCTTGTGCTTCTTGTATGTCGTCTAGAAGGTCGGAGAGAATTCCAGCCTTGAACCCTACAAATCCTTCTTCCAGGATCATAATCTGTGGAGGTAATGCCTCGTTGCCATGATCATGCCTTCTTGAGAGGGTGTCTGGCTTATTTGACATCTTCCCCGGTCTGTATTCGATATTGAAATTGAATGAAGCTAGGATTGCGTGCCATCTGGCGTGTCTCCTATTCCAGACCTGTGCTTTGTTCCAGAATTGGAGGTTTCCGTGATCCGTGTAGATCGTTATTGGTTGTTCTGTTCCTTCTAGGAACAGCCTCCAGTGCTCTAATCCCCTGATAATTGCAAGTAGCTCCTTATCATGGGTGTTGTAGTTCTTTTGAGGTGGCGTAAAGCTTTCTGAGAGGAATGCTATAGGATGCATCCTGCCGTCCTCCCCTTTCTGGTTCAGTACGGCTCCCACAGCCACACCAGACACGTCCGCTTCCATGAAGTAGAGTTTGTCAGGGTTTGGGTGTATTAGTACCGGTTCCTTGCAGATTTCCTTCCTTATTTGGGTGAAGGCATTGGCTTCCTCCTGATTCCATGCCCAGGGGGTGTCCTTCCTTGTTAAGTTGGTCAGTGGTTTAGTGATTTTGCTAAAGTCTTTTACGAATCTCCGGTAGAAATTGGCAAAGCCAAGGAAGGCTTGTAATTGTTTAACCGTGGTTGGTTCCTTCCATTCTCCTACCACTTTTACCTTTTCCTTTTCCATGGATATACCCTCCGGGGTGATGACAATTCCGATGAAGCTGGTATGGGTAGTGTAGAAGTTGCATTTGTGGGGTATAAGGAACAGGTGATGTTTCCGGAGTCGGTTCAAAACCTCCCTAACATGCTCGGTGTGTTCCTCTGGGGTGTGGGAGAAGATGAGGATATCATCCATGGAGACTACCACATAGTCGTCAATGATATTGTGGAAAATCTTGTTCATGAAGCGCTGGAACGTTGCAGGTCCGTTCTTTACCCCAAAGGGGATTACTAGGTACTCAAACAGCCCTTCCTTGGTTCTGAAGGCGGTTTTCCACTCATCTCCCTCCTTGATGCAAATATTGTTAAAGCCATAGCGGATGTCCATCCTAGTGAAGATCTTAGCATCTTTTAGCTTCTCCACCAAATCCGCCTGGATTGGCATAGGAAACTGATCCGGTTTGGTGATCGCGTTCAGTTTCTGGTAGTCTACTACTAGCCTGAGTCCTCCATTGGCCTTGTTTACATAAAAACAGGGCGATGCGATGGGGGATGTGCTTGGTCAGATCTTTCTGTCCTTTAATTCTTTATCCAGGTACTCCTTAAGGGCTCGCGATTCTGCTGGGGACATTGGGTATGTTTTCGCTGGTCGGGGGAGCTTGGCTCCTTCAACAAAGTTGATTGCGGAATCGTATACCTGGTGCTCTGGCATCTCCCTGAACTCTTCTTCTTGGAAAAGTTCCTTGTATTCCAGGAATTTCTCTGGTATTTTTGGTTCTTCTGTCTCTTCCGTTGCCTTCTTGCCTTTGACCCCGTCTTGGTATTTGATGGAGAGGTCTCTCCATCTGATGACGGGGTCTGCCTTGTCGAGCCAGTCTGTTCCTAGGATGACCTCGACCCCACCAAGGGGCATCACGTAACAAGGGCAATGCCATTTTCTCCCTTCTACCTCAATTTCAAAGTTGTTTTTTGGGAGATTCTTTCTTTGATCCCTTTTCCGTCTACAGCTATAACCGCTTTACTATGTTTCAGTGGTATTGTCTCAATCTGGTTTTCCTCGATGTATCTCGTGTCAACAAAGTTCCTTGAGGATCCAGAGTCAATTAGGATTTTTGCGGGTTCCATGATTCCTTCCACCGACACATAGATGATTGATTCATCACTTGATTTCTTAACATAGAATACATGCGTCGGGTCAGTGTCTTCGGGGGCGCAAGACATGGTGCTTACGTCCCTCCCTAGTTTTCCAACTCGGATTCGTGGCCCTGTCCTTCCTCAGACTCTTTTCCTGCTTTTCCGTAAGTTTGTCCCTTTGGTGTGTTTACCCATTTTCCACAGCAGTCCTTTATCACATGTCCTGGTTTGGCGCATTTGAGACACAATCGTTCTTTTTGTCGGCGTTGCTTTTCCGCCTCTGGTACCTTCTCAACGATGTTATTCTTCTGAAATGGGGTACGGTCTGCTTTACCTGTCACCGGTGTTACGGTGGTTCATCAGCAAAAACGGTCTGGGCCATGTATAATCCGTATAGTTTTTGTGAGTCTGTATAGTTTTTGTGAGTCTGTATAGTTTTTGTGAGTCTGTATAGTTTTGGTGATACAGTGTATGTACATACAAGGCGAGGTTGTACTGTATAACCCTAGTTTATACATACTAATATGTACTTGATCTTGATCAAAAAGTGTCGCGTCTGGGAAATTGTTTTGGCAATTTCTCCACCATTTCAAATCCAATTTCAATTCTGATTGCGGATTTAGTAATGTGGCAGTGCCAGCTACCTGCCTACCAAATTTGGGAAATTTGAAATTCAGGGTCCTGACATCATCAATTCAGTTGAATATGCAATATTCTCTAACTTTTGATCTAGCCAAGCATTTATTTTTCCCACATGACCAAAGCCCCTAAATGCTGGGGAATACCCCTGGGTGAACACTGGGCACACTGGCACCTTGGGTGTGGGAGCTGCACCTGTGGACTTGGGCTGGCAACAGGGGCAGCCATGGCAGAGTCAGGTGTTGTGACCTACCCAGGGAAGACCCATATTTTTGCTTATTTTTTGGGACTTAGCCGTTACCGTCTAAGTCAAGCCCCAGTCATGTGACCCGTAACCACTGTAACATAACACTGACGTCTGGTAATCTCTCCCTAGTAATGCAGACGTCAGTCGTCAGTTGCCATCGTGAGACCAAACAACTTAGGTAATCACAACAAGGTCACATGACCACGACTAATCATGTGACCCTAGGATTATGAAGCGGCTCTTATAAGATTCGGAGCCACGCTAACGCCAGTAGTCACTACACGTAACCTTACCATGTGACCTGATCGTGAACTGCGGACTGCGGACTGCGGACTGCGGAATCCTCATGTATATAATAAAGAGCAAGGGCAAGATGGCGCCCCATCTTGCTTTATCTCGTCTACCACAGTGACTTGTAACATACTTAGAACATACGCAAATACAGATAGAACTTAGCATTACAAACGACCCCATTACCTCATAGAGGCAGAAACAGAACAGAACGACCACTCCTTGAGCCAAGAACCACAGAATCAGAATAGGTCACGACATTATAAAGCAAGATTATTGCTCAACCAGTGGAACATTAGAGAACGAACATGAGTAGACCAGTAACTAGAACAGGCAGCCGAGCGGAGGGGGCACCACCCCTACTTGGACTGCTGCCAGACCCTGTAAGGACCAGGACAGCGCCACCGGATCCTCCGACTGTGGTATGGATTGATCCCCAAGAGCCCGAACCCAGCCAGGTCATGCCAGGACACCTCCTGTTTGGTCCACCACCTCCTGAGGCCGATGAATCACTCTTGATAGTAGACGATATGACACAGGTAATTACTGATCACCTACAGCAATCACCAGCCGAAGCCCCGGGAGACGCTGACATTACTACCACAGAGATCCGATCTCTGCAGGCCCTGGTATCAGGATCCCAGCCACGAGTAGTCACCGCTGAAGCCATCCAGCAGATGGTTGTCACCATTGGCGAAGGGCTCAAAGCACTGCAAGCCAGCCTGTCCAAGGAAGTTATAGCCACACGCCAAGCTGCGGGCCTAATCCATGCACAAGGAACGCGGCAGGAGGCGGAACTGGGAAACGGGTTCAGGAGGATAGAAAAGGAGACTGGACACATTGCTATGAACACGCAGGGGGTACACGAACAGATGCAGACCCAAACTGGAACCCTTGTAGCCATGGATAAGGCACTCGACCGAGTCCTTAAGAACATAAATGGGGATATATCTAAGCTACAGGAAACCGTAGACTTAGCACGGAGAGAGGCTGGGTCAGATGCCAATGATCAAGGCCTGAACGATTCCCTCAAAGCCATCGACGATGTCCTCAGGTCCCAAAAGATCAAATTGGACACCATCGAGGCACTCCTCCAAGTAGTCGAGGATCGAGGATCCCAAACCACACGGGAGGGTCCTGATCCACCAACGTGAAAAGGATGGGAGAGCTACCGGGAAACGCATACAACACCAGAACGGAGGTCGGAACGGACGATCCCTTTAGGCAATCCCCAAGCGGAGTCGACGGCCAGGATCCCTGAACGTACAACACGCAGGCGGGCCTCCTTCCGCGCCCACACTCCCTCTGAGCGGAGCCCAAGTCCTGCACCAAGAAAGCTTGCTGTACCCAAGGAAGCAAGGTCCAGGCGACCTGATAAGTTCAGTGGAAAAAGGGGAAGAGAAGCAGAGGCCTTCCTCACTAAGATGGAAGCCCACTTCGCGGATTACGAAGACTTCGCCATTGATGACGCCAGGAAAATCCGAAGCGTGCTTATGAATATGGACAAAGGGAAAGCCGATGACTGGGCCAAACCACTTCTCCGGAAATTCCTCCAAGGAGAGGACCACGAGTTCTTCCAGAGCTGGTCTGTCTTCAGGAAAGCATTCCTCGACTCGTTCGCAGACCCCGTCAAAAAGGAAAAAGCAGTCAGGGAACTATCAACCCTTAAGCAAACTAAGAGCACACAAGACTATGCCACCAGCTTCAGAACATTGGCCCTCGAGGTCAACTGGAACGAAGAAGCGCTCATAGACAAATTTAAGGAGGGACTAAAGCCGGAGGTACGAGGAGAGTTAACGAGAATGGGTATCTACTCTGGATCGAGCACCGACAACTGGACGCTCGACAACTGGGTGGTCTTCGCAGGCAAAGCGGACGATATGGTATTTACCAACACTCGGAACGCCCACAAGAAAGAAACCCAGGACCGGAACGGCCATACACCTACTACGGACCGTGGCAAAGCAGCCACCTTTTCCAAGCCTCCTCCTCCGAGTATAGTTAAAATCCCAGACGAAGAAAAGAAGCAGCGTCGGGACAACGGACTATGTCTGAAATGTGCGAAACCAGGTCATATGATAAAGCATGGCAAAGGCAAGTGGACCTATGATGCGAAAGCTAATACGGAAACCGTCAA
>WSTG01000730.1:0-14422 GCA_019616325.1 Ceratobasidium sp. 394
TGTGAGTTGATCTGTCGCGGCTTGACCAAAGTTTGCCCCCTGAATCAAAGTTATTAAGAATAACACTGGCTAAGCTCGACCAGTCTCACCGATGCACCAGTCCAGTTTGCTATCAACACACCAACTCCGTTGCTAGCGGGATCGGCCGCACTCCCGTCATCCATGAGCGGCAACTGGCCGCCCCGTTTGCTTTGCACGATCTGTTGTGCCATGCCAATGACGTCACCAAGTGAACCCGGCGCATCCCGTGGAGGCGGGAACTTTTCGCTAAATACAGAGTAGGAAGGTGTATCGAGCTCTAGTAATGTTTGCGATCGTACACCAAGCTCCCAGCTATAGGTCAACGCGAATGGAATGAGGTTAACCCCCACCCGTCTGATAAGGCTTTGGGTGAACATACCTAAGCTTTGCCGATTCTGCGAGACGCTGTTTGACAAGGGCTACCGTGGAATCATTCAACCCTGTGCTCCCGTCTGCTGCAGCTGTGATAGTCAGCCATAGGAGTAAGATGCAAAACCTGAAGATCATGAATAGGGGGATCTACAGCGGTGGGCGACTCGGGTAAGGCAGCTGGGGGGAGGAGATACTGAGTGGAGTGTAGCCATCGAGACAGATAAGTAGTATCCACGTATCGCCCAGCGGTCAATGACGTCGGCCCAGGTTAATGTTATAAGCTGGGCAAAATGCGCACTCGCCATGTGGACGCGGGAAAACCATGGAGCATGGTTGTGGCCGCCAAGCGTCGGGTGCGAAACTGTGTCCTTATTAATTTCACACGCGGGGTAATTCCAATGCGCATACATACCCAAAGGCACAAATTAAAAGGCAAGCATTAGCAGAGGAACAAACCTGGCAAACGCCCATGGTCATGGCGGCTTACCTGTCAGCAATGTATTGTAACCTTGGCGGTCGTATCAGCGAAAAATAAATTAAGATTCTCCGATCATTGGTTCGTGAACACTACAAGCAACACGACGTTATCATCACAAGCTATCATAGCCAAGGCGGGCATAAGGAAGTCGTAAGATCATGGGGTCGTGAAAAATAAAAATGACAAGACGAGGGAGCAGGGGAGCCAAGAACAATATATAAAACATATTCGCCGCAACGAGAACAAAAAGAATGGGTGTTGAAAATAATTACTTGCGGGCCCGCGTACGCAGTGCGCGAGCTGTGGTGGAAGTCGCAGCAGGCTCGGCCTTGGCAGCGACCTTGGATGGAGCCGCCAACTTGCTGGTAGTAGCGGTCTTCCTCGTCGTCTTGGTCGGCAGCCCACTTGGCTTGACCTTGGTTTCGGTCTCAACCTCGGGAGCGTCGACAGCAGTGTTCTCCTTGTTCTCCTCGGTAGCTTTCGCTGCGACGCGCCTCGATGTCGTGCGCTTCCCTTTGGCCGCCTCCGACTCGCCAGACTTGACCTGACTACGAGTCGCGTGAGCCACCTCGTCTTCCTCGGGCTCTGCCTTGGTAGTTTTGGCACGCGTCGAACGCTTGGTGGGCGACTCGGGCATGGTCATGATATCCATCGGATCCTGGTCATCGTCCGCCGCGGCGACAGGCGTCGTCACCCGGGCCGGAGGAGCCGCAGCTTTGGAGCGCGAGGGCAAACTGGAGGTCGTAGTCGCCTTGGTACGTGTGGAACGTGCGACGGGTTTGGCGGGTTCTTCGGGTACAAGAGGTGTAGTCCTTCCTGTCGAGCGTGCAATGCGCGAGTCGGCGCTAGTAGAGGAGGCGGTGCGAGTAACCCGCTTGCTTTCCGCCGCGTTGCTTGTCGCTGAAGCCGTTCGTGTAACGCGTTTCGAGGGGGCCTTGATCTTCGACTCGACGGGCGCCGGCTCCTCGACTACCTCCACACTCGGCTCTTCCTTAGCAGCCTTGGTCCTACGAGGAATAACAACAGAAACAGTGGATCCCGTAGTCCTGCGGGTAGACGCCCGTCCGGTCGACGGCTCAGGCTCTTCGACAGGCGTCTGAACCCGAGACGGGAGCTTCGTGGGCTCGCGCAACGAGCGTGTCCCAATTCGAGACGTAGTCGGTTCAGGGGCTTTGGCGGAACGCGCCACCTCCGAGGCAGTCTGAGCAGACTTGGCACGCGCCATTCCGGTAGCGGAAGGAGCCTTGAGACGGGTCGGGTTGGCAGATTTGGTACGCAGGCGTGTCGGCTTGGTGTCAACTTCGACAATCGGCTCGGGTTCGGGTTCAGGTTCCGGCTCGAACTCGGGCCCAAACATGTCGAGCATGCCATCTAAACCCGCAGGAGTCTGGGCGCCCAGGCCCTTGACTTCGGCGGCGCGGAACAACGCCCGAACGCCCTTGAGAGCAGGTGTCGAGGGTCCAGCAGAGAGGGATGCGACGACCGTGATATCCCCGCGTTCATCCTGGGCATCCTCATGTTCCGAAACCGCCTCCGACTCGACATCGCTGGCTTCTGGGACGACAGGCTCCTCGGCTTCAGTCTCGGTCTCGGCTTCGGATTGGGTCGCGGCTTGATCTTCCTCCCCTTCGACCTGAACCTCCGCCTCCGCCTCGGATTCCTCGTCCAGTTCCTTCTCCGACTCTTCATGCTCCTGGACGTCTTCCGCCTTGCCTGCTTCAATTTCCTCCGAGTCCTCAAGCTTGACATCCGGCAAAGCAGAATCGGACGGCGTATCCCCAAACAACGGGCCAATCGGCGACTCGCGAGCAGCCCGATGCATACTCTGACGGCGCATGTAGTCAATTTTCTTGCGCAAAGTGTCGAGGGGACGTTCAAGGGGAGCTTCTTCGTCCGAGCTGTCGTCGGCTACAGCAGTTTCAGAGGGCTGGGCAAGTGTGGACGCATGTTGGGGGGTGCCAGGAATAGGCGCAAGGGCAGTGGCGGCAAGAGTCATACGGCGGTTGTTTGTATCGAGTTCAGACTTGACGGCATGTGGAGCGACCGACTGGCGGCGATTAGGCAACTGACGAGGGCCGGCAGCCATAACAGCGAGAGCAGATTGTCGACGGGCAGCCTACCAAAGATAACTGTCAGAAAATAGTCAATAATTTGAGCCTAGCCACGAACCTTTTCCTCGAATCCCAATTCAGAGGCGCACTTCTTAACATCCACCGGCATGACAGGAGCCTCCTCCGCAACTTCTTCCTGAACGGGCTCCTCCTCCTCTTCCTCGTCACTATCAACATGCTGCGTCGACACAGGTACCCGACCTGGGAGCCAGCTCACGTCCCCAACCGCACTGCCCGGTGTAGCAACCGCGACCGACTTGCGGCCGGCAACAAGCCGGGGGAAATTAGGGCGAGCGACTTGGGGAGTCATAAATACGTTCTGCCATACACACGTGAGCAAGTATTCAAGACAAAGTCTATAGACGGTACATACCAGTCTGCGAGGTTGAATAGGAGTGGATTCAACCTTGTCCTCATAGTAGTCGGTGGGCTCATTCTTGACCGTCTGCCCATCTCGAATATCTACCCGGGCAGCCTCGAGTTCCGTCGGGGTACGTACATCCTCTTCGTCACTTCCGGAGGGTCCCTCGGGCTCGAATGCACCAGTGGGTTCCTCGTTCGTCTCGGGTTCGTCGGCCTCTTCCTCGTTATCCGAATCCGACCCGAACCGCAACACCTCGTGCGCATCTTCCTCCTCCTCGAGCTCGACCTTTACCACCGACGGTCCAGACGCACGATTCTTGGGCGCAACCTGGTCGACAATATCCTCTTCTACTTCAGCCTCTTCAACTGGTTTCGCCGGGCTCCTCAACAAGCTAGGCAAGAAGCTGCCCAACGACGAAAGAGAGTTCTGGATACGCGCCCCGAGTGGAGTGCCCTTTTCTTCCTGCTCATGCTCCTCGGAGATGTCGCTTTCCTCAGACTCGGCGAGAGAAACGTCACCCTCGGACATGGAGCGCTCCGACTCGTCGCTAAATGAGCCATTGGCGTCGCGGTCGGTTCTTGAGCGGACAGGGGACACAGCAGCCTCGACAGCGTCTTCTTCCTCGGCTTCAGGGTCCTCAACACAGAGCTGTTTAACGTCGGTCGCCAAGTGAAGGTCAACCTTCGCATCACCCGCCTGTTGAAAATAGAAAAACAAATGTCAGCCGACTTCGGTTGAAATCACGTGCGGCCACAGCCACCTTCACGTCTGCAAAATTCCAATCACTCACAGTTTCAGACGGTTCAGAATCGGGCTCGTCCACAAACTCGGGATCCACATCCGCCATCTCGGCATCTCCATCCTCGTCAAAGATGGTCGGTTCACGCGCTTGAAGTTGGTTCAGGCGCTCGCGTTCGAGAAGTTGGCGCTGGGCGGAGCGAAGCAAGACGGCCTTGTGCAGGGAGCACCGGGCACGTCTCGCAGGGGTTCGAACAGGTTGAGGCATTACGGGAGCCGCAGGTGGCGCAGGAGCGGGAACTGAGGCCGAGCTGCGAATGAGAGCGGGCCGGTGGGGAGTGTAGGGTGACGTAAAAGCACGACGAGGGACTGTAGCAGGGAACGAGCGTTGAGCAGCAGGCAGAGGAGACGGAGCGGCCGAGGACTGCGCAGGGGAACGTCCAACGTCGAACGGGTTTTCGTTTTCTTTGTCCTTGATGATCTCTTCCTCGTCTGAAAGGTCTTCGTCGTCCGAATCATCGCCCACGGCCTCTACTACGACCAAATCCTTTTCTTCCTCGAGCACGACGACACTCTGTGCACCACGAGCGCCAACCAACGTGACTTCGCGTTCTTCGTCTGCCACAGTAAGAGTCTCATGGCCCATATTTGCAGCCGGAGTGGGTCGTGCAGGCGAAAACGGCTTGATCGGGCTCTGAAGCTGTTCAGCCAGAGTTTCCGAGCGGCGACGGCGATGCGATTTAGGAGTCTGAGCATCCGAGGGTTTCGAGGGAGTGAAGACTTGAGCGGATTGAATCATAGACAAGCGGAGCGTTCGCCTTGGTTTAACGGTCGCTGGCTCCTATGACAAATAATATACGTAAACCACATTTACAGACAATAGCCTGTACTTACGACCCTAGCTTTGGCACGGAGTTCTTTGGAAGGGTATTCGAACACGAAGCGTTTCCGGTAAATTTCAATTTGAGAGTTGTTCATGATGGGTATGGTCGTCTCAGACGACTCCCCGTCAGCATCGGGATTTCGGGCAATGTGGCATCCATCAACGATGACACCATTGAGACCATATACGGTGAGAAAAGCCTGAGGGTTTAGGGTAAACCAGCGCTCGACGAGCAGTCAACCAAGACGTACCTTGGAGTTTTGAAAGAAGAGCTTGCAGTGGAAAGCAGACACCCAACCATATAGCAGCCTGATGTCGCACCCATCGTCACTGCACAGCGCACAGATTTCACACAGACCCGGTTAGCCTCGTGGTACAATTCACGACATCATACACACGTACCGACCAAAAGTAGTCTGCTCGCTATCGACAGGATACGAGTACGCAGGACTGTTGTTTTTGCGGTTTACGATGTGGAGAATACCATATTTACCCATAGGTGAAGAGTGAGCCATACCGAGTCGTGTCGTCGCAGGTCGTGGAACTGAGCAAGTTGAGCTATATAATTTCAAGAAGCTCAGCGCGTGTTCAGCACGCGTTGTTTGCCGCGCGCCCTGACCACGTGGTCAAATGACTTTAAGCGCCGGCATACAGAGCTGCACCAACCCAAGTTATCAGCCTTTCTATATCCCTATATCCCGCTGGAACATCAACCACGTACAGAAGTCAACTCGGCTAGTAGACTGCACACGCATATGCGGCGAGTAGCCAATTGACGACGAATTCCAAATTCAGAGCGCGAGCCAAACCCCATATATGCTACACAAACAACCCAGCATTAGAGGTCATTAAGAAACTTTAAGTGCTTGAAACTCTGAGAAACGTCGGTGTTGTTTGACCTACACCGTTACCATACAGCGAGCTGTTAGTACATAGTCGTATTATATACTCGTGAGATGGCCCAACATTCAATCGTAGGGGGGACGGAAAACGTTTAAGGGAAAGTGGAGGAATCATAATACCAGAGCGGCTGGAAAAATAAACATGCGGTGTGCAGGGATGTTAAGTACAAGGGAGAGGTAGACATGGATTAAGAGAGTAGTAATTCGCGGCGTTATGCACGCTGCACCAGAGTAACGAGTATCGTCCCCCACTCCTTTGCTGTCCTCGCTTCCTGTACCACTACCTTTCTTGACTCATCGCCCTCAGGCTCAGGAGCCTCAAACGCGGATCCTTGAGCCATATTACTTAGCTCAAGCGGATCCGTCGACCAAAACACCTTGATGAAACCAACGTCCAGCTCCTCGCCTTGATCAAGCCCAAATGACAGCGGCGCGCCTCCATCAGACTCATCGCCGATCATAAACTGCCCGTGCATCGGAAGTTCGGGATCCGCTCGGCCTTGAGCTTGGCTATGTGCAAACATGTTGACTAGTGCAAAAAAATTAGCTATATGCGCCAACTTGGGGCGAGAGGAGACGTACCAATAGAAAAATCACTCATATCAAAGTAGAACACCCGGACGTAGAGCGCAACCGGCGCTCGACTCAAAAGTCGAATCCCGTACTGATCCTCCTCTCGAGCTTTGAGATCCACTACCCCCGTCTTGTTCAGGTTCTCCAGCGGACCGTCTACCGGGACCATAAAATCGCCGTACTTGACACCAAGCTTAACGAGCTCCATCGATACCATCGACTTGGATCGTGCAGACGGACTTATCCGCTTCAAGTGCCAGTTCCATCTCGCAGCGGCAAACAAGACGCGCTCCACTTCATCCAGTCGCGCACGGGTCCGTTGTTTTAGCTTTGCCATGCCGTATTTTTGGGCTTGAGAATTACATAGAGTGTACTCGACCTCTGGTTCCCGACCCCTGGGGCGACGAAGTTCGACGACCAGATCTGCACTATCTGGACTGGGGTGTACGACATACCCCACCTCGTAGCTCTTTGTTGCGGTCACGCTCGATACACGGGTGCCGGGCTTGGCAGGCGGGAAGATAAGGCTCTTGGCTTCGGGCGAAAAGTAGACTCGCAACTCCTGGCCCGTTCCAGACCGGATCTGCCGCGCATATAGGCGGTCCCCGCTAAACCGTTCTAGCCCGGCGGGGGTGGAGGCATGTATGTCTCCCGATTCAGGTCCGAGAGCTGTCGAAGAAACATGTGGTGTATGCGCTTGAAGCTGGCCGAGAGGTTTGGAATCCTCTGTCGGTTTGGCATGCAGCTCCCAGATCGAACCGAGTGTGACGCCAGATGCTGCCCCTGCCTGAAGTATCCACGTGTCGCGCTCGCGCGTAACGGGAATGAATGTGATTTTGCGAGAAGGGACTCGAGAGTTGAAGAGGATGCGAGATTTATGGACGCCATAGCAGTGAGGAGATTGCCTTCCAGACGCTAGGTTCAATGCTCTGGGATATATCGGGGAGGAAGGGGCTTACTTTGGCAGCATCGGCAACGAAACCATGAGGTTCTGGTAGCAAATCTTGTCCACCCCGCTCGCCCGGATACATTTCAATAACGCCGCAGTAAACACGCCTCTTCCTTCTTCCTCCCAGGCCTTCTCCTCGGACCCGCACGCCGCGAAATGTACATGAGATGCCTGATCTGTGTAAAGCGGCAATTCTGGCCGACGTGATTCTCCTGCAGCCTGATCGAGCGAATAATCGTGTACTTCAGTGAATGTGAAAATATCCGAATCGATGCTGGCGGGAATCTCGACTAAGACCTCGGCCTCGCGGGCGATTCGACCGGGGACCGCCTCATCCACGCAATCGCCCCGGCTACCAGATGCGGAATGGCATGAATCAAAGATCACAGTCTAAAAATGGGAATTGGCTAGTACGTTTATGGTGGTCTATAATTGTACTTATGATGTTATCTCCCTTGGCCGCTGCCAATTCATTCAGGAGCATTCCAATCGTTCTATCTGGAATGCAGTTTACAAGCTCTTTCGACCCAGGTAGGGCAAGGTTGTAGTCGTACGGAAAGATGACCTGGATTTCGTCGTACCCATATTTCTTCTTCCACTCTGGCGGGGCGGTTCCCAGCCCACCATGTCCAGCGTAAAAGATTAAAATCGGGTCACCCTTGTGGATACGAGGGTCGTCTCGAATGCGTCGGAAGGCTTGTATGATCCCTTCACGTGTTGCCTGACTGTCGCGCAAGTTGGTGATATGATTGTGAGCAACTTTGAGGTCGGTGGTCAGGAATTCTTGCATAGCGGTCGCATCCGCCACAGTACCAGTAAGTGGTTTCAGTTTGGGATAGGCGTTGATGCCGATGATGAGAGCATAAAGCCTAGAGTCTGATTCGCTGCAGAACGTCAAGAAGTTAGCACGATATGCATTTTATGACGTTAGGAACCGACTTGTTGACCGTAACGGGCACCAGCTTGGGGACCAGCTTGGGTGTCACCCCAGCGTCTCGCCCAACAGCGACGGCAGCTTTTCTACACAAAAATGTTAGACCGGTCGAGGTCTGGTGTAGAAGGTACGATGTACTTGTTGATACCCCGCTGAAAGATGTTGAGAATCGAGTGCATTGGGGATTTAATTCCAAGGAGCTGTAAGAGACGACTATTATCACAGTATTTATCCCTAATCTTTCGGTTCAGCCACTAATTATAACACTCACAGCAGTAAGGCTTTGAGGTGGTTTAGAGCTTCAGTTCTCATGCGATGAATTTCGGACGTGAGAGGATGATGGGAATGCTAGGGTCGGTGAGGACCTTATAGCACACTCGGTGATCGGTGATGTCCGCGGAAGACGTGCATTCATCGCCCCCACGCACCCATCAGGCTCATTAGAGCTGAAATCAGATAACCTATGCCAAAATGCGCAGCCTGGGGTGCGTGTGCTCTGCGAGGGCGGTGCGCGACAATGGATCAAGCATAGCCAAGGGATTGGAAGCCCGCACACCATTCCTAATTTGTGCAGATCATCGCCCAGAGTCTACGCGGGGAGCTCCTATCCTTTGGTCCCACATTCTTGATCCTGATCCCAGATTTCTGCCAAATAGCGGGCATCGGCGATTTCCGGGGTCCTCAGACCCGACTCGGATGCAGATGACCGAAACTCGTTTTGACCAACACCAACTCAGGCTCCAGTGAACGAAAATCAGATTATGGGAGCTAGCTCAACATGCTGGAAAATCATCCCAGTGTTATTTTTGGTGCTATTTCTCGTCGATTTACTTGTATGACATGTATCCAATAGATGGGATTTTGGTGACGATTTAGCTGTGGAACTTATTATGAATGTATAATATGTGATAGTATGACCCCAGTATTCTAGGTTGTATGTTAGCCGGTTATGACTGCGGGATCGATCGCGGCACTATTCTTACTGTGCGAGACAACGAGAAAGTCTTGGGGTTGTTGACCCGGCCTTTGCAAATATCAAACAAGCGCCCACCTCGGCCTTGCTCTTGACTGCAACCATCGCGAAACGGGTGCTCCATGCTCATAATCGGCCGTCTCGCTTAGCTTGATCTTTGCCACATCAGGTGTTATTCAAGTGCGCCGTGTTCCTGCTGCTTGCATGTCCTTTTCTGACTGGTGTACACGCAACAAGAACAGCTGGAGCCTGGCGAGGCCTCGTGACTCAAAGTCCACCACTTTCCAACATCGTTAACATATACCACCAGCCAATATCTCGGCTATACGAAACATTACACATATTCTTGGGTTAGGCGCTGGACACAATGTCGGAACCGCATCATGAAACGAGCGCCTCTTCATCTGGCAAGCAGGTAGGTGATTATTTGGTTGCAGAAGTCCGGTCCGAACTCTTGACTCCACCCTTAAGTCTATAACGGATGTTATTCAGACTCTCGCGGCTCGTGGCTGCCCGGATATCACGCACCGATTAGCTGCTGACCGGTTCAGCGAATACCCTCTCTATTCCGGAGGATTCGGAGAGATATACTCGGGTTACATGACAGCTGGAGGCACCAAGGTAGCCGTCAAATGCGCTAGGCATCACATCCAGGATGACCAAAACGATCACAATATGAGGGTGAGTCCTACGAGTACGTTTATATAGGCTAATTCGCCATATCCTATTTAGTTAATAGCACGCGAAATACACGCCTGGGCGAAGTGTGACCACGAGAACGTGCTCGAGCTCTTCGGGCTTACTCAACATCGTGGCAAGCTTGCTGTGGTTTCGCCGTGGATGGAAAATGGAAATCTGTCCCAATACCTGGCCAAAAATCCAGACGCGGATCGATTAGACCTGGTAAGGATCGTCTTGATCTCTGGATATAACTAACACTTTGTGATTAGTGCCTTCAAACTACCAAGGGACTTGCATACCTCCACCGCCATGATATGGTAGGTGCGGGTGATTTATGGGTGACGCTCTATCTAACTGCAGCGGAAGGTACATGGTGATCTGAAGGGTGTAAGAAATGTGCTTTATAGAGCGCGGTAGCTGCTATTAACGATTTCGACAGACTAACGTGCTGATATCCGAGACTGGGGTTGCAAAGCTCGCAGATTTTGGCAATACTAAGTTGGGGGAGCAAACACTACGGCTTACCACAAGGACGAGTACTCCTTACTCCTTACGCTGGGCTGTGAGTGGGGTCTCGGCACATGCGTTTATTTCACGCAGGATGTAGCATTTTTCAGGCTCCCGAAATCCTGGAAAACTCTCCATGCAGTATGCCAGCTGACATATATGCACTCGGGATGGTGAGTTACAGTCATACTGGATTTTTTGGTTGATTAATCTCGATGACCAGACTATATATGTGTGTTAGTTTTGCATGGCTTTAAAAACTAAACGTGTAATGGTATCATTTTAGGAGGCTGTCACCGGCAACGTGCCATACCCAGACAAAGCTGATATGGCGGTACCAGTTGAAGTACTGGTACATCGGCGATTCCCCTCAAGAAACGATCGCTTAATCCTGGTATCAGGTGACAAAGGTCGATTATGGCAGCTTATGACGGAGTGCTGGAATCACAAGAGCTCGTCTCGACCAAAAGCTGCCAAGGTAGAGGGCCAGGTGAGTTGTGTTAGAGTGTTATAGATGACAAGGACTGGTCCTATCACCCCTAGCTTGCTCGATTAATAAGTGGCACAACCTTGGGGGACCAAAATTATCCGATCGATTTGCCTCCCAATCTGCCCCATGAGCTCCGCCTGAAGCTTGTTATCGTCGGCGATGCTGCGCGCGGTAAGAGCGCTCTGCTCATCCTATTTTCCAAGGGGACGTTCATAGAGGTAATCTACTCTAGTCTCAATCATCTGCAAATTGAGCTAAATTGGCCCCCTAGATCGATGTCCCTACCGTGTTTGAGAACTATGTTGCGGATGTTGAGGTCGACGGGAAGCAAGTTGAACTCGCACTGTGGGATACAGCTGGCGCAGAGGGTAAGTCGTTGTAACATCATTGCACTGATACCTCTTCACTCTCCCTCTCTAGATTACGACCGTCTCCGCCCGTTATCCTACCCTGATTCGCATGTTGTCCTCATCTGTTTCGCTATCAGCGTACCCGACTCACTCGACAACGTCGAAGAAAAAGTGTGTTCCATTAACTCGTTTATCGCCACCGTAGCTGACGTGGCTGGTGTGCTTGCCCAGTGGATCCATGAGGTGAAGCACTTTTGCCCGGGTCTGCCCCACCTCGTCGGATGCAAGAAGGACCTACGCCACGACCCGAAAGTGATCGAGGAGCTCCGTAAGACAAGTCAGCACCCTGTCACCGCCGGGGAGGTCAGTCGTTTTCCTTTTTCCCCAACAAAAGCTCTTGGCATAGGGCTCTGCAGGGCGTAAAGGTTGCGCAAAAGATTGGTGTGCGACACTACTGTTGTGACCTACCCAGGGAAGACCTATATTTTCTCTATTTTTGACACCCTTCCCCGAAGTCATTCTGAGGACTAGACACGTCACATGACTTCGGCGCTTACGGTGGTTATCACGTAACCCCTGCTGCTTACGCAAGCCCTGCTGCAATATCTCTCCTGTGTAATGCAGCCCGACCAGCAGGGGTGACTAAGCATGTCACATGACCCTAGGATTAAGCGCGCGGCTCATATAAGATTCGGAGCCGCGCCAACCCCAGCAGGGATTACGTACGACCCTCCCACGCAACTCTCTGAGGGTACACGTGACCGACTGCGGACTGCGGACTGCGGACTGCGGACCTGCCCTGTATATAAAGAAGAGCGGAAGCAAGATGACGCCCCATCTTGCTTTATCTCGTCCACCACAGTGACTTGTAACACACTTAGAATACACGAATACAAACAGAGTTATAGCATTACGAACGACATTAGAACCGCGCAGAAGCAGTACAGAACAGAACGACCACTCCTTGAGCCAAGAACCATGGAATCAGAACAGGTCACGACATTATAAAGCAAGATTATTGCTCAACCAGTGGAATATAGAAAACGAACATGAGTAAACCAGTAACTAGAACCAGTAGCTGAGCGGAGGGGGCGCCACCCCTACTCGGGCTACTACTGGACCCAGTGAGGTCCAGGACGGTACCGCCACCAGACCCCCCAACCTTTGTGCACATTGAACCCCTAGGGCCCGAACCCAGTTGAGTCATGCCCGGGGGCCTCCCTTTCGGCCCCCTCCCTACGGAGGGCGACGAATCACTCCTGGCGGTAGATGATATGACACGGGTGGTCACCGACTACCTGACGCAGACGCCAATAGGAGACCCAACAGACATCCCACCAGAAGACCAGGACGCCACGGCCATGGGAGTACCCCCTCCCCAGCTTCTAGTTCCGACTCAACAGCCGCGAGTCGTCAATTCAGAAGCAGTCCAACAGATGATCCTCGCCTTAGGGAAAGGACTCAAGACACTACAGACCGGCCTGTCACAAGGGATAGCGGCTACATATCAAACTGCCGAACTAATCCACGCACAAGGAATGCGACGGGATGTGGATCTCCAAAACAACTTCAAAAGGATAGAAGAAGGTACCGGACAGATCGCTATGGGCACACAGGGTCTACTCCAGCAGATGTCAAGCCAGACTGGAACCCTCGTCGCCATGGATAAGGCGCTTGACCTTGTCCTCAAGAATATAGATAGCAGCATTTCTAAGGTACAGGAGACCACAAATCGCGTAAGTAAGGAGGTAGAAGCGACCGCCAAGGAGCAGTCCCTAAATGAATTGCTCAAGGCGATCAACACTGTCCTGAACTCACAGAGAATCAAGCTAGACACTATCGAGGAGCTACTCCAGGTAGTGGAGGACCGAGGGTCCCAACGGGAGACACCAGCACGCCGAGGTTGGACAACCTCGGAGCTGGGACACCAGACGCCCGAACAAGCAAAAGAGGACGTATTCCAGCTAGGCGTACCACAGGCTCAATCCACGCGCATCGGCCATGAGTACCTGGAAGACACCCCACGCAGGCAAAGTACTCCACGCAAACCGGGTACCTTCCAAGCACCCTCACCATCCGAGCGGAGCCCGAGCCCGACGCCAAAGAGGCCTAGCATACCTAAAGAAGCAAGGGCCAGGCGACCGGATAAGTTCAATGGGAAAAGGGGAAGGGAAGCGGAAGCATTCCTCACCAAAATGGAAGCCCACTTTGCCGATTACGATGACTTTCCTATCAGCGACACCAGAAAGATCTGGAACATGCTTACCAACATGGCAGAAGGCAAAGCCAACGACTGGGCCCAGCCGCTACTCCAGAAGCTTCTTCAAAATGAAAACCACGAATTCTTCCAGAACTGGCAGGTCTTCAGGAAGGCATTCCTTGACTCGTTCGCAGACCCGGTCAAAAAGGAAAAGGCGGTCAGGGAACTAGCCACCCTTAAACAGACCAAAAGCGCACAAGATTACGCCACCCACTTCCGAACTTTGGCCCTTGAAGTCAACTGGAACGAAGAAGCGCTCATAGACAAGTTCAAGGAAGGGCTGAAACCGGAGGTGCGAGCGGAAGTAACTAGGATGGCTATTTACTCTGGATCCAGTACCGACAACTGGACACTCGATAACTGGGTAATCTTCGCAGGCAAGGCTGACGATATGGTCTTTACCAATTCGCGGGGTAATCATAAGAAGGAGAGCCAGGATCGGAGTAACCATAATACGTCCAATACGGACCGTGGGAAAGCCGCCACTATATCCAAGCCCTCTACCTCGAGCATAGTTAAGATCCCTGACGAGGAAAAGAAGCGACAACAAGATAAGGGTCTCTGCCTAAAATGCGCGAAGCCCGGACATATGATAAAACACTGTAAAGGCAAATGGACCGACGATGCGAACACTAACACAGACACTGTCAAGGGTAAGGCAGCCAAAACGCCATCGGAATATTCATCAGACTCGGAAAACGAGTAAGGGACCCGGTGGCCATGCCCAGGCGCCCCGAGAACCATACCCCACCGCATATATGTTACCTCAAGAAATCAGATAACCAATCAATGATATACATCGCGGTGGAGGGAATCATGGACCCAGTAAAGACCCT
>WSTG01000731.1:0-12279 GCA_019616325.1 Ceratobasidium sp. 394
CTCGTCCTCCTACCGAGCTTACCACCAGCCTCTGGCTTGATACCCGGTAGAAACCTGGCTCGTTAATTTTTTATAAGCTAATTGCCTTGTATTGCCATCGCTTCGACCGCACAGTTGCGGCCTTTGAAGCACACCGTCTTCGCAATCTGGTATTGGGAGCTTGGATAATACACTCGTCCCCTCCTAAACTGCGTGGCTGATCTTGACCCTTTCTGGAGCCTCGTTGCTAAGAACGATGTCCGAGATCTGTATCTTGAACTATGCAGAGAATCTAAGACGGGGAGTCCTAGCCAAGATGTCCAATCTATTAGGTCTTCGTTGTTAAGATCGTACCTCGATGACCTCTAGTTATCAATCCAAGCCCTGGTCCAGATCTAGCAATTGGTTTAGCGCACAAATTTTAGTAGCTGAACATGACTATATGCTGTTTGTGCCCGCATGAATGCGCCATGCTTTAGCTCGGATGGCATCACCACACCCAACTGATGGACATGCCTAAATTGGCCGTAGCTAATCTCGTTTCTTACCTCTCTCGCCGTAATCAACTTGAGCCTCCTAATCTATGGGCGCGCCATGCGCAAAGTTTGCGGATGGCTTTTGTTTTCGATGGAGCGCATCTGAAATATTTGCATTATTCAAACAAGTAATCAAAGTCGTACCTCCACAGAGTCCAACGCACGGTCATGCTCTTTGCCTACCACAACCACATCAGCCATATTTTCTACAAATTCGCGCGCCTTTGACATCACGTCCTCGCCGATACCGTCCCCGTACGCGACCTCCAGGGACGCATCGCCGGCCTGCCACATCCGGCTCTGCGCCAGCCCCTGCTCGATCATAGCCTGGACCCCTCCAATAGGCACCCAGTCTAGAGCCCCTGCAATCTGGAGTAGTGGCGTGTTACGAGGACGATAGGCCATGTCGAGGAAAAGTCGCTGCCGAGGAAGAGGGAGGCCATGAGGGAGGTTTGAATGGTCGCCCTCGGCGTAAGGTTGAGTCAAGACATGCGTAATCATGTTGTATACACCTCGCTCGGCATCTGTCGCGGGTAGGTAGGCTGGAATGGCACCAACGATGATAACGATTGGAGGAGCTCCCGGTTCGGCTAATTTCACTTCCACCTCGGCGATATTTTTGAGATGTATCAGCGGAAGGGTGGGGAAGCATTCAAAGAGAGTGTCGACTTCGCCTTGGTCCCGGTTCATGAGGTAGATGGATGACAGGCCCATGGTATGCAGGGCGTGAATGGCGGAGCGAGCGGCGCCTCCGCCTCCGATGGAAAGAGCAGCAGCATGTCCAGAGGCAAAAGTGTCCGAGGGTAAGAAGTTTCGGTTTGCTTGAAAGGAAAGTTGGCGTAAAAGAGAATTACGAACCCCGAGGTAATCGGTGTTTGTGCCAACTGCCTTCATCGTGCCCGTTTTAGAGTCAACGGCAGGAACGATGGTGTTTACTGCGCCCACCGCCTGAGCCTCGGGCGTAATCTCGTCAAGATATTTCATGATTATAACCTTCATTGGCATCGTGACGCTAGAATACAAAGTGATTAAAACATTTCCACTATACAAAAACTCCAGCTTACCTTGACCCTCCAAATTCGGGACTTCGAATGACCTTCATCATGTCTTGAGTGATTCGTGATGTGGACCAACATTCATACGTCTTGCTCGTACCCATAGCTTGGAATATGAAGTTGTGAAATGCTGGCGAGGCAGAATGCAGTATTGGATACCCAAACAGGTAGTGCCTGTCTCGAGTAGGCGCAACCATGTTTCGTAGTGAGGGGTAAGGTACGGAGACAAGAGTAGGGTCTTTATATACTATCTAGACCACCTTCAACTAGATCTAATGAACATTACACCTTCACTTACTAGGATGCAACCTTTTGCGACGGAACTCTCAGCCAACACGGATATTTCGAACCTCGGATCTTGAGTAGCATAGTTCGTGCAACGTTGAACGGCGAAATTCAGGCGAAGCTTACTGAAATAACCGATCTCAAGAAAGTATACACCACGCGAACTGTCGGCTTCAAATTGGCGGTGTAGTTGGGGTGAGCTTACACCAGGATTACTTCCGTTGATCCGATTACAGATTTGTCAGCGTGAGGCGTCGGGTACTGTTTGCGAGGCGTCGGCTTGGGCACCGCATAACCACAGGAATAGCATTTCCAAGTTCAACCAAAATGAAAATTTACATACAAAACACCCAAGATAATGACGTAGATTGGTCGTTCCTAGTAATTTCCCTGTCAATTTCCCTGTCGCGTTGTCTTATTCGTGCTCAGCGCCACCAAAGCTGTACCAGGCTGCAGACCCGACCCCAAGAGGGTATACTTGGGACACCCAAAATAATCGCGCACATCATATAGCGCGGCCCAACGGTCGGCAACCTTGTCATGATAGGCGAACCCGTCCTATCTGAATTCAGCCGTGCCCTGCAGTGCCATCAGCTGAAACCATAAATATATGCGAAAATTTTCTACGAACCAACCTACCCGAGTACGCCACGGTTTTAAGCCAGCACCTATCAGCCGAGGCGGTCCGCCTATGTGCTTGCTCTCGCTGCTTTCCGTATTTCCTCAATAGGCGCAAACAACGCCTGGAGTCCCTTCCTCGCAGCCAGAACGTCCGGGTACTTGGCGATCAAATCCATATCGCTATCGCTTAACCCGCGCCCAAACCCGGTAGGTCCGCCAAACGTCATAAAATACCACAGGCCTTCCAAAATCCTGCTCATATGAAAACATTTTGCTGGGTCGAGGCCTTGGACGAGGATGTAAAACGTGGCGGCCGTGGCATATATACTCGTCGGCTTGATTGCACGAACGGGCGAAGAGGAGAGCCGGCTGAGAGCCAGGACGACGCGTTCCATGAGGGGCATCGAGACTTGAAGACTCAGCTTCGTGAGAAGCGTCCCAGTTGGTTTGACAGCACGCAATGCCGTAAGTAGCTGAGATAACAAAAGCCTATCCCGACTCCAGGGCCCTCGAGGATCGTTGACGACCATACAAGGTGGCTGATGCCCGTCGACTATTACAAAATCAAAGGTGAGAGGGGGAATCGGGCAGGGTGTGAAGATGGAGGTGTCCCAGCATCCATGCAGCAACGCGGGAGCAAGATTAAACATTGTAGCGTCGGCCCAGTGAATTTCGAGTCGATCCCGGAGCTCTAGTGGGACAGCAAGCGAGTGACCGCCGAATTCGACGGGGAGAGAAACGCCAACGCCCCTAGCAAAAGGCCACTTGCGGAGGACATAAGTGCTGAATCCGCCAGGGCAGCACCTACAGATCGGGTTAGCTTTCGAAACTGTCAATGGCAGCAAAAAATGACTCACCCCAAGTCCAAGAAGAGCCCATTTGGGACAAAATTGGCCTGCTTGTCCATCTCGAACAAGGCGAACTGCATCTTGTGCATATACGTCTCTTCATGAGATTGGTACATATTATTTGGCCCCAACGTATAATTAGTGATCGGAGGAGACATATGGCTTGGCATTGGTGCAACAGGCGGCCAAGGCATATACGTCCCTGGAGGTGGCAAAACATATCCGGATATCACAAGACAATCCATACACGTCATATTCAGACCTGTGGTGTGGTATCGGCATGTAGGATAAGCTAATTGAGTAGGCAGAAGCTGGGATAGAGTCATGGTTATAGGAGGTGGTGGGAGAAAACAAAGGGAATGGCGGCTACTTGTTGAGTGGCGGACAAGATATGGCTTAATCGGTACAATCGCACAGCCTATGCGATCTCGGCGCCGCCAATCCTGTCCGGTTTCCGAGATAAAGTTATCAGATGTGGTGGGATAATACATAATATGTATGTCATTGGATCTTCCCCCATAATCATACACATAGCAAGCCATGGAATGCCTGTACCATTCCAAGCCTCCAGAACCCCTTGCAATAATTAGACGATAGCACACGAATGCATATAAAACCATTCCAGAGAGTTGTCCCTCCTACCTAATCATCCCAACCGCACTCCCAATTCCCTCGTCAACCTCTCTCCCTACGGCTCCCCAGACGCTCCACATCACGAGCGCCTCAAACGTGCCGCCCGTCATCAGCCGGCTCCCGTCTGGACTCAAACTCGCGTGCGAGATGCGCATCCCGTGCAAATTGGGGACGTGCGCGACGCGAGCCAGAGATGGATACGCGTGTGTCACGATCGAGTTGGCAGTCTCTTGGAGTGGTGGAGTGGGCAAGTCGTTGTCTGAAGGTGGATGGGGGTCGTATGTCTGAAACCGAGGGGGCACAGAGGGGGCGGGATTGGATGAAGGGATAGCCGGTGAAGCAGCAGTGCAACGGAATCCATGCGTAGTAACGAATTCGCGACAGACGGGCGAAAATGCGATGCTCGTAATCTGGGAACCAAGAGCGAGAGTTTCCTTGAGTGCGCCTGTTTGAACGTTCCAAAAGCAGACGGTGCCGTCCTGTTTCCCGCCGCCTGAAGCAAGGATGTTGGGAGCCCAAGGGCACCACGCCAGAGCCTGCCGAACGGTAAGATGAAGAAAAAAATGGCTTATATGCGTATGGCTTACTTTAACGGCACCAGTATGTCTCCGTTTCCGCCACATTGGCGTCTGTCCAACTGGCATTCCGTTACGTTCGCCCGAAGTATCGGGACCGGACGCTAAAACCGGCCGACGAGGCATCCGCACATCCCATACGCACACAACGTTATCGTCCCCTCCCGTTGCCAGCATTTCGCCATCATCTCTCCATTTAACGCCGCACACTTTGTGTCCGCCGTGTGCGCCAAGCTTAAATGCTTCCCCACCTCCCTGTCCCTCTGTTCCTCCCGATCGCGGAGAGCATCGCATGTCCCAGAGAAGAGAGCATCCGTTCAAGCCTGCAGCAAGGAGGTTTCGGTTCCAGCTAATCGCACAAACTTGTGAGGGTGATGGTAAATTTAAGTTGACAGAACGGCCACTTGGGCTGGGACGGCGGAGGTCCAGAATATGTTGTTTGGTCCTAACGTCCCAGATCGATATGCCGCCTTTTGTCTGTCCAACGGCTGCCAGACGACGGTTAGGTCAATCGAACCTACAAGTTGATGAGACCCACCAAGTGCCTGATCCCATCCACCAGCATGCGTCCCCCATTCCACCGCGCTCTGCATGCCAGTCCCCGGATCGGCCGTACATAAGCGCTCAATACAGAGTAACCGGCTCCCGCTCACTCGGCTAAAGAACACGGAAGCTCCCAATGCACAAGCGAGCATTCCGTCCGTGTGGTTGCCACTTGACGAACCTGATGCAAACCCCGACGTCGGGGAAGAGTGTGCACCAGCACGAGGGTGCGAGGCAGAAGTTTGATCCTGAATCGGGTGATTCCACGCAAAAGGAGAAGCATAGTAATCCTGTCGAAGAAAGCATGAAGTATCAATATTCATGCATTAGCCTCTCACTTTTAGCCAGGATACGCGGTGGAATGCCATATGATAAAGCAAACACACCATTCGAGGCTCACCTCGAGAATCTCGGGTGCATCATATACATGTATTGGTGCACGCTGCATATGGTATCTACTCGAAGGGGATGGTTTTCCACTCTTTGCTTTGCGTTTTCCCCTTGTGCTCATACCGACGCTCATCGCTGCCCCGCTTGCTCCAATGGTCGAGGTGTGTGGAAAAGCTGAAGCTGAGCGCATAAGCAAGGCATATTCGTGCGGAAGCTGGCGGAGTGAGGTTCTGGCTGTCGATAAGGTGGGCATGGGGGATCTCGAGAACGTGTGCGGGCTGGAAATACGTGAAGGGGCTAACGAGTCGAGCGAGAGCCTGGATGTTGTGTGATGGAGCGTTGATTCAGACGAAGCTGAATGACGTAGGCGGACGGGACCGGGAGGCGCGTCTCGACGAACGATTGCTGGAGGACTACGTTCTCTAGGGCGTGACAATGCACTATTAGCCAGGATAGGGCTAACGGGGCGCGTTGAGGGAGATCCGAGTCGCGTCGGGGGATGGGCGCTTGCCTGCCCGGACCCGGTCCTTGCTCCCGCCGCCATTACACGCTGAGCAAAACTTGCGTTCGGCTCAAGCGGGTCCTCCAGACTCGCGTTTGACTGTTTCCTCGTCTGTTTCAGTTTTTTCTCGATTTTTTCCGCCAGCGAGCCTATAGGAGGGCCATCACCAATGACGAACCCCAGGTGCCTGGCTAACCTCACAGATCTAGGAGTTGACTTTGTAGACCGATGGAGCAGAGTGTCTTGTTCGGTCAAATGGCATGGGATGAACCTGTCAGGGGAGAGGTTTGGTGCGCTCCGGACACGATGGATTTTTTGATGGTGGGCTTCAGATCTAGGTGGCACGAGGTGGCGTCCCTGTGGAGACTTGGAGGGAGAGCCCGGCCAGTCAAACCGAACAACGTCCATTTGCACGCTGATGCTTGTATCGGAGAAAAGCGCAGAAGACGTGGAAGACAAGGAGGTATCACCTGCAGACCAAAAAGATGATTCATCGGTGTCGCTGTCGGCAGGGAGGGGTTGGCGGCGGGAAGTCATGTTGATGAAGCCGCTGCTACTAGAGGTGTGCCATTGGACTTGTTTGCCTTTGATCAGTCGTCGTATGTGAGGGGGGATGCTGGACTCGGGTTCGGGCTCGGGTTCGACAGATAGAGGACCATCTGAATCAGGGGACTGAGAACGAGCAATTTCTTCATCCGGAGAAGACGCAGAATCATCCGGGGTATGATTCGGAAACGACAAACTTTGGGGTGAGACGATGCGAGTGCGTTTTGGCTTGCGCGGAGTAGCGCCCGAGGCTGGAGCCAGGCAAGCCTCGTTGGCTCGCTCAAGTTGAGGCGAGCTGGCACGACCGTCAATATCGCCAGCATTTCTGCGTCGAGTCGGTAAGTTCAAGTTAGCTTATTCAACCGTACGATCGGCTCACCGCTTGCGTCTGGGCATGATTTTGAATGTTCGTTCCAATCCACCACGTCCAACAAGAAAATATTAGTTTTTACGAGGCCCAAGATGCAGAATTTCCAGCTGATTCGTCAGATGTGTTCTAGGTGTGTTCAAGTAAACCGTGAATAATCGTGTGAGTCCTAAGCCATGCGTTGACGTTGTTGGTCCCGACTTGGTCAATTTCAGAGTTCGGGTTCCTTAACAGTCAAGCCTGCACGTGACCGGCTTTGTCATTATTCACATGCTGACATCAGACGGCCGCTCGGCTGATTGACCCGCGCAGAGGCTAGCTGGCCCACTCGAGGGTAACATGTTAAGCGCATGTATTGTTGAGGTTGTGTCAGTTGAAACGTTCGATATATGTCGAAAAGTGAGTTCAAGAGGTATTCGTGCCATAGCCCGAAGTGTTAAGAGCATCCTTGAGGACACATGGCTGCCAGGATATGTGTCCCCCACCGAAGGGCACAACGGGTATCCTTCTTCGATTTTATCTCACATTCCGGAAAGACCTTGGTATTCAATACTTTTGCGTTTGTCTCGCAGCCGCATTAAATCTCGTGGTGTTGGTACTTTATAGACAGGGTGCCTCAGCCGGGTTGGAATATTTATCAGACGGAAGAGCAAGTTGACAATAAGAAACCACTTGGAGAAGGGACGATGTGGGTTCGATGAGAGAGATTAGCCCCGACAATAGATCCAATGCATTTCTAGTATATATATGCGCGGAGTGGCGCAAGATATGATACAGAATGAAACGGGGGGATAACAAAGGGAGCGAGACAGACAGAGAATCATATTAATAGTAATAATACAATGCAACCAGGCATATCAAGGCGTCAAACCGAGTCCGAATCAGAGGCAAAGCAAGAAGGACGAGAACAAGAACAAGAACGAGAAGGAAAATGAAGGCGCGTTGCGCACTTTTGAGTTCGTTTCAAGTCTAGGGAGGCAGGCAAGAGGGTATCCGAGTATACAGTTTAAATAATCAAACAAATGGCAGCAAGGCAGGAAAAGGTAAATTGGGTCGGCAAGGGGCAAAACGGGTTGGCCAGTAGGTAAGACGGGTTTTGAAGGATGCATGCGACGGCGACGGTAGTTTGAAAGAATGGCTGACGACCTCGAGGCACACTTCAGTCGCTGCTCTTTCCGATCCCCAGCGCTGCGACTCCTACGTCAACGCCGCCAGTCCCCCCGCTGCTGGGACCAGCAGACAGCGGGTGGCCCCGGGACAGGCGACGTCGAACGCAGGCGCGCACACCGGTTCACATCAGAGACGGGACGTAGAATGGATGGGGTGGATGTGTGCTCGTGTAGGGTATGGGGTCGTCGTATGGGTATGGTTGTTGCGTCGATGTCGTTCGCTTCTCGCCCTCTCCCCTCCTTCAGTCTCAATCACCCCCTACGGTCACTGGCGCCCCCTCCCTCCGACTTGGACCCCGCCTGGCCGCTGGGGATAGGACGAGAAGCTCGCCGCTTCTTACTCATCCTCGTCACCGTTGTCCACTCGCCACCCTCATCGTCAGCGGGATTGCCGGATACAATTGTCTGGCTACCGGGCGGCGTAGGACTAGTGGAATGGCGTAGGCCCTCTACGATAGTGGCGGATGGCTGAATCGGTTGAGGGAGAGATGGCGGCACGGCTCTCGACCCTACACTCATCATCGAATAGTCAGCGCACGCCCGTAGAACTAATTGTTCAAGCTCACCTTTGCTCGCCTTCTTTTTCTTCTGCCTGCTCCTCTTCCGGGGACTATCAACTAGCGCTGGCATATTGGCTTCAACTACGGGGACAACAGGCGGGATTTTGACCCGAGACGCATAGCGTATATGCGCCTCAAGGACAAGTCGCCACAATTTGCCTGAGGGGCGTTAGCAATCCGGAATAAATGAGTCAGCCAAACAGCTCACCTCTTATGTCTGCCAATATGTCCAATACGCCCTCGAGAAAGTGGTTCGCCAAGATACAACCTGACATAGACAGCGCTGCAAGAGAGTGAATGGCATGAGTTCCAGACAGCCGCAGTGAAACTCACAAACAACTACTACTTACTGTAGACTAGGTCGAACACCAATCGAGCAAGGCGAAAGGCTAAACGGAGGGTGAATTTGATGAAAAGAAACACTGAAATAATATGAACATTAATAATTGCTGAAAGAAGTAAAGCCGTGCAGACTCACCCAAAAAGACAGCACAGCAAGCAACAACCAGACCGATCAGACACGCACGCACATGGATAATGATGTACTGTTGGCCCCGGACGTCCAAGCTCAATGCGAACTCATCCGAAGGCGGGGGCGGCTCGTAGACCATGAGCTCGGTTGGCCCTTCCAACTCGTCCAATAGCGCGAGGTTTGGCCTACGCCGCCCAGTGGTGTCGGAGAGGTGTGCGCTGCCTCTAGGGCACATCCCTAGCGTCAAGAGTACGCACGTGTCAGGCTGAGGGATGGGGGAACCGATTAGCGGAGCCTTCGGCCAGGTGAGAGGCGTGTCGGTGATGGGGAGTATTGGCTCGTGCGACGACTCAGATGGCCCGGTGCCAAGCACCAATTGTGCAAGGCGAACAAGTGAGGATGGAGTGGGGGTCGACTTGTTGAATGCCCACGAGTATGGCAGTAGGCTGGGCATATGCGTCGATTTCGGGAGGAGGATAAGGGGGATATGTGTGATAAGTCTCCTGGAGAGACGTCGGTGTTGTTGGTCGAGGGCATCGGTCACTCGAGACACGATAGCCCTGAGAATGGTGGCACAGCCGGAGATACGCTCGAGGATGCCGGTGCTCGAGCGCCACGTCGCGACGGCCGCGGGTGCGGCGTATATCACCACGTCATCTGCGCCAATTGCCTCGGGAGCGGGCATAAAGGCGCCAACGGGCAGCTGTAGCCCGGACCGGGTAAGCGTAGCGTACCTAGGGGAAATGTTAGACTATGTCGAGTCGCAGGAAAACAACTTACGTGGCGTAGCGGGCGACATGCACCCCGGCGTCAATGGCAGTAATGCCGATGTAAGTAGGTGCGTCATACGTAGTGAGGACGCAGAGGAGTAAGAACTTGGCGACTACGAGGGTTGGGTAGACGAACAACATGATGGTGGATCAGTGAGGGGAAATCTCGCCAGTCGGGGGGTTTTATACTCGAGCATTTTCCCGGCCAAGAGCCATCGTCATTATATCTCCTATCTTTTTTCTTGGAGAAGGCGGCAATGTGTCACGTGAGGAAGTCGCGTCTCGAGCAAATCCCTGCATATCCCGTCTCATGCCCAGCAAATGTTTTTTATAAGTAAGGTAGCACCGATTTGGACGTTTCGTAGCATTTCCTAAGCGCAGACGCGAGGCAGCAGAGGCGAATCAGGTTGACGCTATGAGTCATGTGACCTCTCGTCTTCTCAAAACACCCCTATCTTCGGGATTTCTCCAGAAATCGCACCAGTAGCCGATGATCGGGGTTGAAAGCTCCCCTATCACCTCGGATTTTCGTGGACCCGGTGAATTACTTAGCCCTAAGAGGCGTAAGAGCTGTTTCCTTTTTCTTAGTCTTCAGCTCGTTCACCACGATTCGAATTAGAAAACTATTGAACCGCTCCGGAAGTGCCGAATGGCCATCGACGTAACCCGAATAGGCGCGTTTGACTGAGAGGGGAGATAACCTACTGCTTTTGCATGGGTTTTGTAGACCTTTTCCGCGCTCTGCGCCATCGGATGACCCGCCGGCAGATATAACTTGAGTGTCTTTTATATTTTTCTTCTTGGGGAGGCGCTTGCTAGTACCCAGGGGCTAAGTTCTAACTATTGCAGACCCTATAGATTGACCCTCTCATAAACGGTTTGTACAACAAACCAGTTATTCCACTCAACCGCTTAGCTCTATCGCTTGTATCCATCTTTACATCGTAATCAGTTTCAATTAGCTCAAAATCATCACCGTTAGTTAATGCATCACAAGTCTGATGGTATCTCACTTAATTTGCCACATCCGCGCGCCCAACCGTATTTTGTGGTCTTGTCCCGCAGCTGGCCTGCGATAGCGTAGGTCGTATTAGCATGAGTTGGCGACTCTCACCAGGTTGACTTTACAGCAGAATCCCAACAACATGCAAGCCCCGGTTGGTTTTCCGAGGTGACATACAATATCTTCTAGTAGACGCTCGTATATGCGAGGATACTACCCATTCAAAGCTTCAGGCTCTCGCCTTTGTATGCTACCCGGTAAGCGATACATAGTTTACACCCTGAGCCCAGTAGATTGGCGCACCTGAACCGGCTTGTGTAAAACGATCAGTTCGGCAAGGTCAGGTTGAGCAGTTAACACTTAAAGTAGCTTCTGGTTCGCAATGTATGCGTCTCATCGCGTTCACAACCATTGGCCTTGGCTTGAAGAGCGAGATCGTTTTGTGGTTGGGGGTGGCCACAAGCCTCAGGGGTCCGAAAGTAGAGAGTTAGACATCGCTTTGTTGAATGCAACTTGTTTACGGAACATGACGCAACGAAAGCCAGCTTACCAAGATAGCCAAGTGGCGGCTTATCAGGTGGCAAACTCCCAGCATAGCCACCGGCTGGCAGAATCAGTGACGTCAAACTTGACCAAACAAAACCCAATTATTACCTTTTGTCTACCACAGTCAACGTTCACCGCCTTGATACTCTGGCAGCTCGCGGCCGCAACGGTCCTTCTCCTTGGATTGCAAACCCTTTCCGCTCGTCGGAACTTGTCCCGCGCCGAGATGATGCTGCAACAAGGCCAAATGCGGGTACATCTCAACCACGAGGCTGACAGGAGGTGAACGCAAGTATTTAGGGGCTGGGACTGATCTTCACCGCTTTGCCGTCCCCCACGACCTCTACACTCTCCTGTACATATCGCATTCATATTCTTTCACAGACTAGGATGGCCCGTATCTCTAAAGATTCAAGGAGACCTTTGATCCCTGCTCGGGTGAGTCGTTCCCACTTATCGCGAGCAATATCGGGCAAACTTATCGAGGTGCACAGAAATCGAGCGTGCGATCTTCTAGCTCATCCTCGTCTCGCAGCTTCACATCCTGGGATCCTGATGCGTCAGTGAGGATGTTCATGGAAAGGTAGCGTTTGCTGGCAATTATTCATATTAGTCAAAACTGACTCGGAATCATTGATGCCTACCTTGCCTAACTTGCAGGAGCCGTGAAGCCAGCACGTTCGACGAAGACTGCTATCCCACCGACAGCGAGAGCGATTTCCCTAGCGGTCGTAGCTCTCCTGAGCCCTATCCTCCTACGCCCATCGGTCCCCCTTTGGCCAACGATACCACAGCTATAACAGAGCGCAACACCTTTTCCTGCACATTCTTCCCCGACATGCCTACTTCCGACTTGGTGGCGGCTGCGCGCGAGGCAGC
>WSTG01000732.1:1642-12414 GCA_019616325.1 Ceratobasidium sp. 394
CGTCACTCGTTCTCGTGCGTTCTCTAGTGCACCTGGGTTCCGTGTCCCTTCGCCAGAAGAGCCACCCATGACATTCGTCCGGCAGCCTGTTCCGTCGCGAGCTCCTAATAGCACTCGCTCTGCCCTGACCGAGGCGCTTGCAGCCCGTTCGACGGTATCCGATAATCCATTCTCAGAGTTGTACGGCGCAATCTCTGGCCGAGCAGAGCAAGGCGCAGTCCCATTCACGCTCTGGTTCCCTCACGCGAACAAGGTCAAGAGCAAAGATCGCCGGGGCCGTACTATCGAAAAGCTATTTACGCTTGAGGTCAAAGTTCGCAAGGATGCTCTTGCAGAAGAACTGATTGGGTTTGGACTGTGGGCGTACTGGGAGTCTGGACAAGAGCCAAGGCTGGATGAAGGGATTCAGAACATGAGCCGGGCTGAAAGGGAAGCACGGCTGAGTGCTGCTGGGTGGAACCTGAGAATGGTAGAAGATGGTGAAGTTGATACAGACTTGGGTAGGTGTATGCGACACGGTTCGGCCTGACTAGGCGTTTACATTTGGAACAGCCATTGCGAGAACGCAAACCATGATGCAGATCAGGTCGTTTGAAGAACTTGCGATTGTCGAAGCGACGCCCGAACAAGGTATTATTGTATTCACTATGTTTTCTGGGTCTATTCTTATCCTATCCGATCTAGTGCAGCAAAATCTAGCTGCCGAAGCATCAATTGCCCGCCGCCCGTCCCGTCTCATGGTCACAAAACCACGCCAAGATTCAAACACCGGAGGTGGACTCGCACCGCCGGGTGTAGTCGCTGGTGCAACAGGGCCCGTAGCGATGATGTCGAGTTCCGACGTCGTCACGTCCAACCTCTTGACCGGTGTCTCTGTTGGCGGTACGACTAGTGTCATGCCCGGTGGGCCGGCAATCTTCCTCAAGATCAAAGTCGCCGCAAAAGCGGACGTGCATTATAGTACGACCATCAATGTGTAAGGGCACTTCCCAATCATCTTCGCTATCTCTGATTAAATGTTGATTCTCGTAGGACTGCTGACACTTATATGGCCGATGTGCTTGAGCAAGTCTGCCGTAAACGCCGCCTGCAGGACTCGAAAGAGTGGGCGTTGATGACCGAGAACCCATCTATCCTCATCCCTCTTGATCGTACAGTGGCGAGCCTGAAGGGAACAAAAGAACTGCTTCTTGTTAAGCGGTCGCTCCTGGACGGACTTGGATTGGGCAAGCATTCAAGGGTGCCCCGGAGCTCAGATCCGAACGGTTCGTTCATACGTCATAATAGCGAAGTTCGATGTTGATTCCCAAATTTCGGCAGCATCCATATTCGAACTTTTACAGGACGCCAACCCAGGCCGAGGATTCAGTTCCTCCATGGATTACCGACAAGCATACAAGGTTCGGGCTTTTCATCCTTTTGACTTGCCATGGGTTAACACAGGATACTCTCCGAGTTAGAAATATACTGTGCACCGGAAGATCCCAATGCTTGTTGGGCGACATGAGCGCATTATAGCGATCGATGGCGACTACATTCATGTGAGCCATTTGGGACACGTGCTATTCTGGCACGCTGATCGTGCGATATGCATCTAGATCATGCCATCAAACAACCGTGCGTTTTTGGACACGATGAAGACCAGCTCGTACCACATCAAAACGGTAACTGGGTGCAAAAAGACCAAGAAAGCACCTACAAGCATCAAGCTTGTTGTCCGTAGGGATGGTAGTAGCAAGCGTTATGATTTTGAAGCTGAAGACGAGAAGCAAGCTGGTGAGTTCTACGCCAAGCTCCGATCACGGGCTTTTGACTTTTCACCCTACGTCAGGCGAGATCGTTGAAACGATTAAGAACCTGCGAGAGCAGTACACGCTCGACCGTACTGGAACGCTAGGCAAATCCAAGACGGTCAAACGCCCGAAGATTTCGACACGATGAGGTATGTGTGAGGGTAGTATATGCGTTCGATTGTTTACCCTGTACACCTGACTGTGGGATGTAAGCGCGGAGAATGACGATATGTTCATTATGCAAGCGTGTTGACGGGACCGGAAAAGAGGCCGAAAGAGCGCTGAAGCGCTCTAGGCCTGCCATGCCGGGCGGACATTGGGGCCCTGCCGACCCACGACCATTCAAGAGACCGACGTCATTTGCCAGTGACGTGGTTTTTGGGGCGTGTCCCGGGGATGCGCCTTGAGGAAATCTCCTCCTGCCCCCCGTATTGCCCGGATCGCGTACAACGGGCTGCTTTCTTCCCGTGGCACATCTTGCGGCCCCCGCCCGCCCCAAACCGCTTTGGGATGTCCCGAATCCCATTTCGCCAAGTTCCCACTTCGCCGGGAGCTCTGTCGCCTGATACGCGCGTACCAGGCTCGCCGTCGAGATCCTTTGCAGCGACCACTACCCCCACCGCGCAGCCACTCCCAGCACGGGTCACGCCCGTCGATATAGAGCCTAGTCATGAATTGCAACGCGCGCCTTCACCGTCCTCGATAGCAACATCCCCAGTCGTGTCCGAGTCATCGATGGCGTCTCTCCGGACTTCCTCGACCAGTCTCACCCATCTCTCTAGTTTTTTGTCTGCAGGGAAAAATTCCCCGCGGGTTGAAGCGCCTAAAGGGTTGGAATCCAAGGATAACCGACCCAATCCATTTCCAGTGCAAGCCAGCTCGCCTTCGGCCACCAGGTACAGGCAATCCGATCCAGGCCAAGAATCCAAGCAACCAGTTCAGGGACTTGGGCATGGGTTTGTAGCCCGTAGACAGACACTCCCAAGCGAGACCGCCGTCGCGTTTGGCAAACCCCGACCATTTTACCTTTCCCAGCCCCCCAGGGGGCACCGTAATCCTCCGCGTGGTTCCACAAGCCGAACAGTATGGGGGCGCGAAGGTCTCCCCACCCGTCCATCCGAGTCCCGTAGTGCATTAGCCGGCTTGCCCACCGCCATACCCAACGTCGCACCTAGTCCTCACTATGAACCGCCAAGAGCAACCTTGTACCCAGCTAGACCTCCATCGGCGCCAGACCAGAGCCATCCCACACAGCATCTAATGCCCACAAATCCGCTCGCGCCTCCACGGGGAATAGGTCCGCAGTTGTTTGCAGGTGCTCTCACTCCCGTCTCTCATGCTCAGGAGCTGTTGCCTTCCACTCTCCCCCAAACGCCTGTTTCGAATCTCCCAAACCCATTAGCTTCTTCGCTTGCTCGGGACGCCCTGCTTACTTATGCACATAACCTGTATGAAAACCCAGCACCCGGACGTCGAGCACCACCAGGATTGTCTTCTCGACCCTTGGTAGCAACACTTCCGTCAGCCCAACCGGCGTCTACGGACCCCGTACAAACTTACAATGCTGAGCTGCTCCCTCTCCTGTTGTCCCTCCATGCGTTGCATCCGACACACCTTCCTACCGCTTTGCTATTATCGTGCGTTCAGTATGCTATTCAAGACTACGCGGGAAGCCTTAGAACCAGCAACGAGATCTTGAGCATTGACCCCAATTTTGTGGGTTGCTTGTCAATAACACGTCATGTTGGACGGCTAACAGGCGCATATATTTGCTCACCAGGTCGAGGCCATGTCAAATATTGCGACAACTCTACGAGCAATGGGTGACCTGCATAGTGCGGAGCAATGGTGGATGCGGGCTATCCAAATTCGGCCGTCGTATTGGGACGCTATTGTGCGCATATAGTCTGCAATAACTCACGGAAAGGCTGACAAAGGTGGTAGGAAAACCTTACCGGCGTACTTTGCAATCCGGCTCGGCCAACAGACGTAAACATCCCCCCAGGGGCTCACGAACCCCGATTCCGCCAAGCGCTGACCGTTTGCGAGTTTGCATTACAAAGGCTTGTCCCAGGGCCGACCGTACTCAGCAGTCTATCCACCGGCTTGGTTGGTATAGGAGAGATACATCGACTCCAGAACTTACTTTACACCAGCGGCAACCTGAAGTATCTACTAGCCACAGCTCGCCAAGAGAGTCTCGAGTTTGACAAGGAGTTTGCCGGAGTCAAGAACCAGTTTGACGCCATCGAATTGGTGCTAAACAGACGGCCGAAAATGGATCCAGGCCCTGGCTCCATCTACTTGACTGTGTATGATCTTCTGCTTGGAATAGCTGCGTCCGCACTGCATGTCACAGGGAATTTACCCTATATCAGCGAACTTGAACCCGAGGCTGGGGGCCCGGACGCCGACTTGCTCGTCCGCATACATCGGTCGCAAGGCGCAGTACTTCAAGCACTCACCAAAAATGACGTACTTCCTCTCGTGCTCATCAAGCCCGAGAACATTTTTTCCATGATGGTTCGAATGTTTCCCTCGACGAAAGGTCTTTTTCCTGGGATTGCCGGAGAGGCGGGCAATCTAGATCTTGGCGCGCCCCCACCTGCCCTTCCACCTGGATCTTCAAACGCCAGCAGGATGACGGCGACCATACTCCTCGCACTAGCAAAACATTTCCAAGAGGCAGCGACACGCGGGAGCCTGCTCCCAAATGTGCAATCCACAAGTACGGCAAATAATCCCAACATTCGAGCATCACTGTCAGCATCCTTGTTGTTGTATTACTGCGCGCTAGCACTTTATCCCTCGGCGTCGGTATGCAACAATCTCGGTATATTGCTTTCGACTTTGGCGGGCACACGGATTACTTGTCTAGTTTCGCCTCCGGAGAGCAGCACTATCGCGGAAGCCGAGGTTGAAGTCTTGAGCGGACCTAGCCTAGCACGGGCCTATTATCTTCAAGGGTTGAATCTCGATCCGTATCACCCGCATTTGTTAACAAATGTAGGTTCACTGTTGAAAGATGAAGGCAAATTGGAGGAAGCGATCAAGTGAGTGTTTCCACCATAGCGATGGAAAGCGGGAAGGTACTACTGTGGAGTACTTGCCATACTGCTCCACCGGTACTGCACCGGTGCTCCCCCGGCACCATGACGTGGCACTCACCACCCTTCATCGTGTCGATGCGAAACTAACCGTGTTTGCTAGGATGTATACCCGTGCGCTGGAGGTCAAACCGGATTTCGATGTCGCACTGGTTGGTGCTCACCTGGTGTTTCCCAGCGCTCAGCCGCTAACATACCAACCTCCCAGGCAAACATCGCGAACGCAACCAAGGATGCGGGCCATTTGGTAGAGGCAATCGAGTACTACAAGCGCGCTGTGCTCGCTAACCCCTATTTCCCCGAGTCTATAGTCGGCCTCGTGAACGCGCTTGGGTCTGTGTGTGACTGGCAGGGACGCGGCGGACTTAGTTTGGACTTTTATCTGGATCTTACCGGAGCCATCATCCCCCGTCCAGCAGGCGATAAAGATCCACGCATGCCAGGATTTTTAGACAAGCTCACAGAAATTTGCGACTCCCAGATTATTAGCGGTTATAGAAGCAACTCGGGAATAATCGCAGCAGATCGTACGTTGGACGAATGGATGGCCACGATTGAAGCTTGCACCGGGCCGCTGAGCAATACGAGGCGAGAACGCTGGGAAAAGTGCATGGGGAGATTCTATCAACAATTTGACCGTGCTGAAAAGTGTGTATACGAGGCTGGCTCGGTCGTACGACTAGTGGAGATGCTCTCAAGGGTACTACAGCGGCGCTGGTATGCAGATATGTATGGGACGGTGGAGAAGAGACCCAAAGGCAAGTCACGGGAGGTGGACGTGACCAGGTATTTTATTTATTTATTTACTCTGGAATATTTAAATTAAGTGACGTGACCCAGGTATTATCGGCCACAGCTTCCGGTAATGGTCACACCTCTCGCCCTCTCAGTCCTACCCTTCCACACGGTATGTATATTTATGCTACACGTAGTAACAAGCAGCTAAAGCGATACTAGTTTACCCTCCCACTGTCAACACGCAGAATCCGCATAATATCTCATCGTAACGCCATACGCACGTCTTACCTCGCTTTGAACCAGGATTGGCTTCCGCGTCATGTTTACGAGCCACCGCCGCCTCCGGAGACCGCAAAGATGAGAATTGGATATGTGTCCAGCGATTTCAAGTGAGTAATATGTTCTACCTTTGATGTTGGTGACGTAAATCAATGGTATGCTCAGCAACCATCCCCTGGGGCACTTGATGCAATCTGTGTTTCGATTTCATGATGCGGAACGGTTCGAAATCTTTTGCTATGCAACTACGGCTCCAGACGGCTCCACCTACCGAGCCAAGATCGAGTTGGAAGCCCGTCACTTCCTCGACGTGTCATCGTGGTCGACGCAAGCCGTAGTTGAACGCATTGCAAGCGACAGGATACATATTCGTAGGTGTACGACTGCCCCTTTGCTCTTGTATGCTAAAGGTTGTCCTGGATAGTGATCAACCTGAACGGGTATACAAAAGGGGCTCGAAACGATATATTCGTGGTGCGACCTGCCCCTATTGTCATCTCACTCATGGGGTTTGCCGGAACCCTAGCATCCGGTATGCAACCATAAACGTGTGGATTTCGCTCTAACACCCTGTTCTAGGCTGGTCTGACTATATCCTGGCGGATCCAACCGCTTGCAGCCCTAACTCGAGTGCCCTCGAGATATGGCGTAAGCGTATGCAGGAAGGCTCACGTATGCAAGACCACTTTCGCGAAACAGAGCTTGAATGCGACTTTGATGTGGATCCGGATCCAGAGTCTACATCGGAGGACTGGATGTTGTAAGTGGCGAATTTTAACGCATCTTTTGAGGCGGCTTCTCAATCGTTGTTTTGCAGCTCAGAGAAATTTATGTAAGCCCGTCTATCTAGTTGCAGGGTATCTTGACTTACGATCATATTTACAACACAGTCTCATGCCGGTGAAGTACCTCAAACATGCATCTCTGTTCTGAATTAACATTTAGTAAAGCATACATGCTTCGTTACCGACCATAAGCAATCGTTCCGGGATGATGAGCGATTAAACGAGGTGATCCTATGCGGCCGCACTCCAACCCCAGACCTTTTGTGGAAGCTCGAGGAGATACGTCGACACCAACTCCGCAAGTCTACATTCCCGGACGTTGCTGAGTGCGTTAGCTCCCATGCAACCTATGTTTTTCATTAACGCTTTTGGCCTCAGCGATTGGGTAATATATGCGAACTTCAACCAGGCACGTCTTATAATGTCTGTGTTGCCAACCGCTCCTTGCACTTACCCGCCGCCCCGTAGCTGTACAAAGTTTGTAACTGTCACCTTTTTTTCTTTACGGACGACTGGCGCTAATGTTTGTGGGTCCCGGTGCAGGTCGATCCAGTAAGTGCTTTACGCTCTTACGTTGGATCTAACGTATTACAACTCCTTTAGATGGTGTTTGACGCCTGGCTGCGTATTTTAGTTCGTGTTCCACGAAGCATTCTATGGCTACTACGCTTTCCGGCAATATCTGAGCAAAACATTCTTCGTTGCGCACAGCAATGGGCGGGTGCAGATATTGCATCTCGTATTCGGTTCACGGACGTGGCTCCCAAGGAAATCCACATCCAACGATGCCGCGTTGCTGATTTGTTCCTCGACACCATCGAGTGTAACGCACATACGGTTGCTACTGAGTTTGTTCTTCTTTCTCATACTTGTGCCTCCTGCCTGACATATAGGGGCGTTGTTTTCTCAGTGTCCTATGGGGAGGAACACCAATTGTGACGTGGCCGAGATATGAGCACAAGATGTGTTCCAGAATCGCCGCGAGCATTGCCAACGCGACTGGCTATGGGCGCCACATGATCGTATCGAGTCTGGCCGACTATGAAAATCGCGCGGTTGATCTTGCAAAGAGTGTTTCGTTTGTCGCTGCGTCTGACGACCGAGGAGGATGGTACAAGCAATGTCGCGGCACTCTTGCAGAACTTCGGCGAAACCTATACCTCAATCGGGATACCATGCCTCTCTTTGACACTGCCAGATGGACGCGTAATGTGGAAAGAGCGTACACAGAGGTTTGGCGTCGATGGGAGAGCGGGACAGAGTTTGAAGACTCTGAAGAGTGGCGCACTTGCGAGGGCGAGGAAAAACAGAGCGCGTGTATTCGCGTGCGGGAGGACTAGTTATGCAAACCTTGAATAACCTTTTCAGTATGCAAGCATTTAGGAGTTAGGTTAGTAACTACATATTTTTGTGCATAAACCTGTATCATTTAGCATTTTGGAACGACCATGCACATTTGGGGCGCGATCTTATGCTTGATATCCACCTGGTACCGGTGCTGGAGGCGCCTGAGATTGTTGGATGGGTTGGTGGTGATGCGAAGTTGGATTCGTTTGCGGTGGAGGCTGTGGTGCAGCCGTTTCAAGGTCGTCACCAACCGTCTCGTACCCGCTTTGTCTGTACCCTCCGGGCATTGACCATACTATAACAAGTGCCCTTATTAGTCGAGACGCAGCATTCCCCTAGCTAAACGTACCGGTTTGGCCTTGGAATCCTGCACCACCAAACGATGAAGCGTACTGGTCCCCGCGAGCCTTGAGCGTTTGTAGCATGATGAGGAACGTGGGAATCTAATGCACCCATGAGAATATGCTCGACCTTGCTTCATTTGCTGCTTTCAGCGACGTACTTTTCCGATAGTCAATAGTATGGTCAAGAGCTTGATGAAACTAGAGCGAAAACAAACCTCAAACGTTGGTGCATACAATAGACAATCAAATGAGAACATACCCATTTTGATCGCGTCTCCACATATAGATTATATCAAACACAATGCTAACGCCAGTCATCCCGGTGTACTGAATTAGGGCCATTGAGACATTCCGGCTTGTACAACCCGTCACGACGAAAGGCGTACCAGTCTTAGCGGTTCATTGGATTCGGTTTTGTCCAAAGCGTAGAGCCCGAAGAGATTGATTGGAAGGTTATAATGAGGTGCTTTGAATGGGCTCGTAATGAAACTGAGTGTCTGTCATCCATCAGGTCAAGAACGGTCAGAATTTGGTTACCGATGCGAATAGTGAAGATAGGGGTTTGTAACTGAATTTAGTTCAGTGTGAAAAGTAAACACTTACTGTCAGTGCGAATACGAGGCTATTGGGGTCGAGTTGCTGTAGAGCCGCCATTATATCTCGAATAAACTCGTGCGGTGTGAGGTTGACGATCGGTGCAGTCGATGCTGTAAACAGGATCCGGACCTGTGTGTGGCAAGCGCCCGGGTGTGCCGGTTCAATGCCGGACTGTGCTGGCCGAACCTGCTTGGCGAGCACATCCGCCAGTCGACTAGATCCTCGACTGGGGTCAGCAGGAGCTGGTTATCGTTTTCCGCCTATTTTGGCTCAAAATCGGGCAAGGTGGACCGGAGGGCAGCCGGAGAGTGATATAGAATCGGTAAACCGAAATGACGTCATGCAAAACCGAGATTGGCTCATTCTGAGGCTAAGAGGGCAAAGAATGAGCAAGAATAAAGCGGAATGAGCCTAAACTACTTGGCCTGGCGGAAGTGCTATGGATTCCCTCCGATCTATGCTTTGATGCAGGTGCGGAGCGACTTTGCGCGATGTCTTAGCTGAGCCTGCAGTGCGACCCGCGTTGAAGGGCCCCCTCTCGAAGAATATCAGACAGAGATAAATGGTTCAAGCAGCACCGGACATCAATATTCCTCAACAAGGCCCTACTGTTTGGACAAGACCACATCACGCGTCATCCAACTCCATTGCAATACCACCAGGCCGGGTGGAGGTCTCGATCTTGAGCCAGGTGAGGATGGCCGTAACCGGTCTTCGCTGACGGATCAGTTTGCCTCCACCCGCTAAAGCTCAGCCTATAAAGGCTGGGATGACGCCCCCAGGTGTAGTCCTCATCTGAACACCAACCACCATCACACCCTACATCACAATGCCCTCTCGTGTCCTGTTCGTTTTTACTTCCGCCAATAAGACCTTGACTGGTGCACAGACTGGCTGGTACCTTCCAGAGGCCGCTCACCCGTATTATGTTCTGAACGGGTAGGCGCATATAACCGCATGTACTCAACAAAGTTCTAACCACCCCTCTAGCAAATACACCATAGACTTTGCTGCACCTAAAGGCCCTAATCCCGACGTCGATGAGGGGTCCGTCAAGGCGTTCACCGACGACGAAAGCGTCAAGTTTCTGCAAGACCCGGAAGTGAAGCAAAAGTTCGCGACCGCAAAGAAGCTCTCCGAGGTTGATTCCGATGAATACGACGCCATATTCTACGTCGGAGGGTAGGTCTTTTGGATCTTGAATCCTGCTGTTTCTCACGATCAATCCAGTCATGGACCCGTTATTGATCTTGCTACTGACCAAACGAACATCAAGTTGGCATCACAAGTGAGTATTCGCGGTCGGCTGGAGTAGGTCTGTCTAATGCAAGTTATTTAATTAGTTCTTCAACGCGGGCAAGCCCACTGCCGCCGTGTGCCATGGACCAGCGTAAGATTTATAACTAAAAATATTGTAGTCAACTAATCTGGCATTGTCAGCGCGCTGGTTAGCGTCAAGGACGAGGCTGGAAAGAGCATCTTCAGCGGTCGTAATGCCACGGGTTTCTCCGATGCGGAGGAGGAGCAAGTTGGTAAGGTCAAGGATGTGCCTTTCTTGCTTGAGACTCGAATCAAGGAGCTTGGAGGAAACTACACCAAGGCTGGCGAAGCTTGGGGGGTAAGCAGTCATCAATTAGGTTGTAGTTTGGTCGAGTCTGATATAGTAATGTTTATAGCCTAAAGTAGTTGTCGATGGCCACCTCATCACCGGACAAAACCCCGCCAGTGCCAAGGGTGTTGGAGAAGCCATTCTCAAAGCCCTCAATTAGGAGCTGGAAATGT
>WSTG01000734.1:0-14385 GCA_019616325.1 Ceratobasidium sp. 394
CGCCAGGTGGTGGCGGCGGGTGCTGTTGCCCAGGCGGAGGTGCGTAAGCACCCCCAGCGGGAGGTGGAGGCGGAGGCGCGTTCTGCTGGCCAGGCGGTGGAGCATAAGGTCCACTCGATGGCGGAGCACCAGACGGCGGGGGAGGCGCATAAGCACCGGTTGTCGAGGGAGGAGGCGCGAACGTGCTAGACTGATGCGACGGCGGCGGGGGGTAGGCTCCGCTTTGCGGCCTCGGCGGTGGTGGCATGCTCCCAGCTCCAAACGGCCTCGGCCCTCCAGATTGCGGCGACATACCTCTCGGCGGGCCTTGTCCCTGAGGTGACATTGTGCGCTGCGGCGTCCCCGACCCTCTCGGGGGAGGCGGAAGGAACGACTTGTCCCCGTATGCAACGGGCGACGCGGGCCCGGTCGAGTTCGGGAACGGCGAGGTGATAGCAGCGGCGGGAGGACCGGCTGGCGCGGGCGTGCGACGTTGTGGGACGGTCACATTCGGCGCATCGTTCCAGCCGGGAATGTCGCGCCGCTGGGCCGCTGGGAGGATAGGTGGAGGTGCAGAGGGAGACTTGCCATCGATTGGCGCAGGCGGAGGAGGGACGGCGACCATGGCCGGACGGAAGCCGGGCTGTTGAGTTTGGTACCCGCCCTGTTGACTAGGCGCGCCGTACGGTCCTTGTTGGACAGGAGCGTTATATCCGCCTTGTTGGCCGGGCGGGGTGTATCCTTGTTGAGCCGGAGCGTTGTATCCTCCTTGAGGGCCGTAAGTCGTCGACGGTGCGCCATACTGCTGGCCTGGAGGCTTGACACCGGCTGGAGATACATACAGACCAGACGTCGGAGGCGCACCATACGGTCCGCTTGTCGCAGGAGCGGGAGGGGCACCGTACGGACCGGTAGTCGGGGCGGAAGGAGCGCCATAAGGGCCGGACGTCGCGGGCGGGACACCATAAGGTCCAGACGTTACCGAAGGAGCGCCGTATGGCCCGGATGGAGCAGGACCGCCGTACGGTCCGGATGTTGCAGCGGGGACACCGTAAGGGCCGGTCGTCGTCGACGCGCCATACGATCCAGTAGCGGTCGATACACCATACGGGCCGGTAGTAGCTTTCGTCGGAGCTCCATTTGCCTTCCCAACCGCGCTCCCCTCTACGGCACCCCTTAACCACGTCGCCTCCCCGAAGCCTGTCGGCACACGCTCGACGTATCGTTTGGCCTCGCTAACCATCCCCTGCGCAGCCAGAATCTCGGCATACTCGAGATATCGCTCGTACAACGGCGCTAGCGCGTAATCCCCCTCTTTCGGCCCAGAGGAGAGGTCGGGGTCCACGAAACCAGTCGCAGCGCAGAAGGCGACAGCTTTTTCGACAAAGTGCTGAACCGCCGTCGCCCGGATGCCGTACAATCCACCCGCGTCTTGCCCCGCGAGCTCCTCTTCCTCTGTCATCTCCTCGGCCCAAATCCTCACGAGTTTGTCGAGTCGTCGTCCAGCGACAAAGCAGACCCTCGCCGCATCCCTCTTATCCGCACCGCCTTCCTCGCCCAGTACGCGCTCGCCAAGTTCTCCGACGAGCTGGGCAAATGCATCGGCCTCGGCCCACCGACACAATACGACCATAACCTCCCGCCATTCCCCAACGTCGGCTCCGCGCACCAGCTCTGTCAACCCTTTCCGACCCTGGACAACGCCTTTGAATACGCGCAAATAACCGCCTTCTTGCTGCTGCCTCTCGAAATACGCCATCCGGGTCCTCATTACGAGCCCGTCGCCTTGCGCCAAGAGAAGCGCATCGGCCCATCGTCCGGCCTGGATACAGAGCTCGACGGCGGTGTCCAGGTTGCCCGTGATCAGCGCTCGAGTGACGAGCGTGGATGTTGCATCTTCCTTTTTCGGGTGGAGGCGGAACGATTTGGGAGCGATGGAAGGTGTGGTGGGGATATCGCCAGCTACGCTAGATCCGCGCGAGCCGATCGTGGCCGCAGCGCTCGACTCGCCAGTGTACGAAAGATGAGGGACGAGACCGGCGCGAGGGCGGATAGTACCGGCATCGTGATCGCCTATACATCACTCTATCAGCTCTGAGCCGCAAAATAAAAATAAGAAATAGACGCACCACTCGCCAAAGTGTTGAAGAAATCTCCGGCAGCGGGGCCAGCCGCGCCCCCACCGACGGGTTCATCCCCAAACAAGCTCGGCTCGGTCGCGGTACTCGCAGCGTCTACAGGTTTGGCGTCCGAGCTAAACGCGCTAACCTCGCTCGGTGCGGCTCCAGGTACGTCCGTCCCCGCCTCGCTATCTTCCTCTTCGCCTCCTTCCGCGCCTTCTGGCTCTTCACCAACGGGCGAATGCGGGACGTGTACGGCCTCTGCAGCAAAGGACACGACGGGCTCGTATGTCTTGGCTCGCACCGCCGCGAGCGCCTCGTCCATCGCGGCGGGGGATGTATCGTACCCTACGAGCTTGACGAGGGCATCCTTGGGTTCGGCATCGAAGAGCGCGAGCAGGGCCGACCAGCCTTGTTTATCCACGATTGCTGGTTTATCGGTCGCGGCGGGCTCTTTGTCGTCGGTGGATGCAGACTCGGCGGCCTTGGCGCGTTCCTCGACAAACGTCTTCATCCCTCCCTCGGTTTTCTCCGCCTCGATCAGCTCTTTCGCCCGTTTCATAACACCCTCCTCGCCCACTACCCGTTTAATCACCACCTTGCACTCTTTCTTTTCTTCATCTCCTACAAAAACCCCACTACGATTAGGATTTCATCGCACCAAAAAAATAACCACATACCGGTAGTATTATAAACCTCGACCAATCGTCCTCCGAACCCAAACCTGGCCCCGACCGGAACCTTTAACCACTTCGGAGCTTTCTCCAAGCTCAAACTCGCCCCGAGGTTCTGCGCGTCATTCGTATCCGCGAAATTAGCCGGGTCGAAGATGTCGTTCGGGTTCGCCGGGGCACGTGCAGGGGCTTGTGGGGTGGAAGAAGAGGTTGATTGGATGGAGTGGACGGCAATTGTTCCATCGTAATTGGCGGTCGCGAATAGGCCGGGGTTTCGCGGGTTCCACGACGTTTGGAATGACCAGTTGGTCGAGGGTGGGAGCTACAAGCCGGACAAAACTAAGTTAGGTCGCCAAATGATCTGATCAGTGACATACCTGTCCAACAATCTCCCCGGACATAGGATTCCAACAAATCGAGCGATTATCCTTCCCGCAGCTCAACAACAAATCCGGATCCCAGGTACTCCACGATAAGCTGAGCACACCACGCTCGTGGCCACTCAGGATCTTTTCTGGAGCACGCGCGTTGCGGAGATCCCAGAGCATTATGACGGGAGAAGAGTCGTCTTCCGAGGCGGTGATGAGACGTGTGGCCTGTACAATGATGCGATTAGTAGATGAGTAAGAGATGAGCGATCGTTAAACGTACGTTATCGGGATGCCACGCTACATCGCTCATCCCCCTCCTTAACCCTGCCGCACCAAGTCCACCAGCCCCGCCACCCATACCTGCTCCCCCCGGCCCACCTCCACCACCGTATTGAAGCGCAACGACCTCGCGCTTGCCCCTCAAATCCCAGACCACGGTATACCCGCTCGGGCTTGAACTCGCGAGAATATGCGCGACTTGGGCGTTCCATGCCAAGGACGACACGCCATCTAGTCGTTGCGAACGCGCGCCAGGTGTGTATGGAGTCGCGGGGTTCTTGAGGTCCCAGATGTAGAGCTCCGAACCGGTACCACCAGACGCGAGGAGCGAGTGTTGGAGAGGGTTGAAATGAAGTGCGCGGACGGGGCCCGTGTGTGTCGAGTTTTGAAGGAGGCGCGCCGAGGATACGCTAGCGAGTATTTAATTAGCTAAATTACACGATAATATCAACGCGACGTACTCTGTTTCGTGCGAAATCTGGGCAGGATCCCAAAGTTCGAGTTGACCAGACTCGAGACCAGCAGCAATAACACCCTCGGGACGATCGGGATTCACGTATCCCCACGCCAGTCGATTGAATCTGTCTCGACTTAGCATATCTTCAACGCGTGGATAAATTTACTCACCTCGCCGATGTAGTAACAACCCCACTAGGTCGAACACCTCCCTCTGCACCCAACGTCAAGTTCCCATCCTGCAAATCCGGAGTCCAAATTTCGAGATGCGCATCATTCGAAAACGACGCGTCGAGGGCGCCGGCGACTGTACCAGTCGCGAGCGTCGGGACCGCGCCAGGCGACCACGCGAACGTTGCTGTCCGCACGATTTCTTTGAGTTTCATTCGTCTATATTCGTGCCGACGTCGTCAAATTGGTGCTTGTCGTCGGAGGTGAAATGCCAAGTCGTGGTCGTGCGTGTATCGACACGTCAGATGGGTGGCAGTGTCCAATAACGCTCGGCGCTTAAATTGGATTGTAAACGTTCGAGCGACACCCTGCGGATGGCCTCAGCGAACCGAAACAGCCCTATCTGCTCGGACAGAAGTCACAAAAACTTTTGTTGTAGGACGCCTGTATGCCTCTCACCGCAAACACTCACTCAAGTACGTTCAACTCGAAACTAATCGGCGCATATAATCCCGTCTGATTCGCTGGATAATGTAACCAGTGTTTGGGTTTTATCACTGCGGCAAGCGCAACGAGACTCATTAACCCTCCGACTAATCTGTTTGGGGTGCCAAGTTGCCATGTCGAACGAGCCCGAACCGGCTTAACCATCGATCATGTGACGATTGGAGATCTGGCGCCCGCGACCACCTCACTCCTGATGTCTAACAACCAAACTCACCCAGACACGTCGAATCTCCCGTACTACGTGGCTACGTACAAAAGTCGCTCAGTGGCAATTAAACGAGATCCAGACTACCAGGTGCGTGAGGTAATGGCTTCAGTCAATCCAGGCGAGATCAATCTTCTAATCCGCAGACCACAATCAAACTCGTTCAAAAGTCAATCCCCAAGCTACGCTCAGCCAACGCCCAAGACATCTTTATATCCACCACGCTCACGAACTATGGCGACGCACTCGTACAGGTTAGCGAAGAGATCTGGTCGGATATTGTCGGCGACGTGAAGACTGTAGAGATCACGTTGGAGAGCGACGATCATGCGGCTTCAGACGCCAATATGGAGACTGGGCATCAGGACGAGACCGTTGCGAGTCTTGTTACAGGTTTGGCCCGGGCCACCCGAGGTGCGTCATCTACTTATACATCATCTGTATCACACGGACTGAGTGTGTCCCGAGAAACTCACCCCCAGGCTAGCTCGCCTCGGAATACGGAAGTACCAGTTAACCATTTAACTATGTCTTGCGGCTCCTTTTCGATTTTCGTCCGCACGATATCCCAGCAATGTCTCGTGCTCGACAACCTTGCTTCGTCGTCAAAAGTTAGGGACATCAAAACCCTCATCGAGGCTAAATACCACGTTCCCGCCGCTTTCCAAAGACTTGGACTCCTCGGCGAGCGACTCCAAGATGCGAAGACACTTGAACAATCTGGTATAGCCGAATGGACAATCGTGGACGTGGGGTTGGACGCAAGGCAGTGTATGATCATCTTATTTCCACGCGCATATGGGGAAGCCGAGCCCTCCAACAACATCGAGGTTCATTTCTCGCTCGACCGTGCCTGGGAGTTTGCAGTGCATCGCCCGAATATTGCGGTACCACTAGAAGACTTTATCCAAACAGCGTCCTGGAAGGTGGATATAACGAAGGACAGAGTGTTATTTGATCACGGCTCAAAAGCAGAGCAGACCTACCTCTTTTGGGATGGCGTGTGAGTACTGCTCTTCTCGGAATTTACTCCACCTCATCTCTGATACGTAGATCCCAACATGCGGTCCCAGCGGAATTGACCTCGTCCCCCTCCCAAACTTCAGTTGCTTCACGAGTCCTCCTTCCTGATTGGTCAAAGTTCTTTCCCCTGATTAGTCCCCAGAATTCCGTCGCAGTCTCGTCTGGAAATGTCTACAGCTACATTGAAAGTGTGTTTTATCAAATTGGATTCAGGGGATACCATTCCACTCTCACCTCGTACGTTCGCTTGCATCCTGGTTCATTTGGGCATACATTCTGATTGCCGAGACTCCTAGATACTTCATATCTAGACTTCGAGACAAACCATGCGAATACATCGCTCTTCGATTCGTATCCCAAGCCGAATGCGAAACTATCGCATCACTCTCTACCTCTCCATCAACGCCTGATATGAGCCGCGTTTTGGTTCTATACAAACGCCTCAGTAGTACCTCAGCCGCGAAATTGTGGGACAACTTTAGGCCAACTTATGAACAGGGGGCGAATGTCTGGAAGGACATAGCTGGCGTGAAACCGGCCGATAACTGGCAACGTGGCACTCGTTTTGCTGTTGCCGAAATATCGTGGATGGAAGTTTATTGACCTGAGGATATGTTTGCGTGGCTATTCGCCGCCCCCATCATGACGACATATTGTAATACTTGGTTCTGTGTGCTATTTGCTATCTCGAATTGTCTCGTTTGACTAAGACACTACAGTGTCGTATGACTTTACGTCTACGATTTGGCAACTCTAGGATTACATGGGCGACTACCTGCAATAAACACCGTGGGGACGTATTTGAGCTAAAAGGCCTCGTTAGTTGGCGCAATGGTCAGAGCAGAGCTGGTTCAAGTTCTAGTTGTCATCACTATATGATAGATGCGAAGTGTTTTCGCGGGAGCGAAGCACGGGTAGGAAGCTACTAATGTACCATCCGGACAGCGCTCTGAAGTCTACCTGCTTTCGGGGAGAGGAGCTAATAGGTGGGAGGAGTCAAGTTTGACGGCGCATATAGGCGACGCAGGTCCCGATCATGGCTATACCAAATTCGTGAAGGAGTGGATGTATTTGGTTCATAGGCGGGCGGCAAGTACGAGTATATGTTGGAGCAGAAGGCCTATACCTTCGTCATAATCGTAATTATCTTCGTCAAAGCTGGCGCGTTAATATGTTAAGCCCAACAAGTTCCGCGTCTTACTCAACGCTCAATACTGTTCGATCTTAAAGTACGAGGGGGATAGAAATGGCTATTGACTGGGGACACGGTAGAGCATCATATAACTATATGTTTATTTTGTGATTTCACGAGCTCTGACTGGATGTGTATATGTTCATCAATCGCGTTCATAATGTCCACGTTGTTTCAGGACAGCTTTGTGTGGAGCTTGGATTGCAGCGCTACTAGCGTCACGACTTAGAACTCTACCCATTGCTCCATCAAGCGACGGCGACCCTCAGATCTTGGAGCGACCGTGCAACAGAACGGAGCCGGAAGCCTAAATCCCATACATGCTCGTATGAATACTGACCGTCCCATGCAAGCATAAATCACTTACGCGATAAGTGCATCTGTTTTCCATTTCGCTTCAGGAGCTGGTTTCCCCGGAGTCGACGTAATGTTGAAAATTGTTAGGAGTGTGCTAGCTATGATAAACATGCTTGATTCGGCAAAGTTGGCGCCAGGACAAATCCTACGCATACAGTCAGACGCGGGACTTGGTGGCAGGAGCGTACCGACCGTCTGCCAAACCCAAAAGCCGGTGCCTCGGGCACAGATGAGTCCAGGAAGCGGTCGGGATCAAATTTTCGTGGTTCGGGATAGATAGAGGGATCATTGCTCATTGCCCTATAATCGATATCAATGCTTGAGCTTGTTTAAAATGGGCAAGAACGAATGTTACCAAGTATTCCCAATGCTACGCGGATCGACGAAGGGTCAACCAATGGTCGATGGCGGACTCGAGTATCAGCACAAAGACTCACACAATAGCACCCTTTGGAATTCGATATCCTTTGTATTCGTCGTCCTGAGTGCTTGCATGAGCTAGACCTACTCGGAAAAATATCTTGGTTATTTTATGACATTTATCGTGGATAGCGGGCACTCACCAAGTGGGGTTACCGAGTTCCACCGTGAGACCTCTTTTAGTATACGGTCCATATAAGGCAGCGATCCGCGATCGCTAAGCTCCGGTAATCTGTTCTGTCCCAACACTCCGTCGAGCTCTGCTTGAGCCTTCTCCTGAATCGTTGGGTGCAGAATCATAGCGAGAATAAAGGTCATGACACTCGCAACAATCTGAATAACAGATTTAGTGTTCAAAATCGGCTGCGGGATGTTTGGACAAAGTACCGTATCGGCTCCAGCTAGTAGAAGAGCCTTATTTTAGCATTGAATGATCAATAGCTTAGGAAACACCAACCTGCATACATCGTGCCAACTACCCACCGGATCATGTCCTCTTCCAACTCGATGCTATGCCGAAAGGATGCAGTGGTTGTCATTTCAGTCAACAGAGTCTTTAAGATCGAGGGAGAGGCTGTTCCAGCGGCCTGAAACATTTTACGGACAGTTAAATGTGCGATTAGCTGAAGCACAATATAGCTTACCATCTGTGACTTTGTCCATTCAAACGGCTCGTTGATCATTCTATCCTTCTCTGCCCGCCAAGCGTCCGCTTTACGCTTCCAAGCGGCGCCAGGAAGCCACGCAGGAACGTATTTCAGCCACGGAATCGTGTTTACGTAGAAGTCTAGAGACCTGGTTAGCAAAGCGGGATCTGATGGATAAAGGGTGAAACGTTGGGAGCTTACTTCCAGGTATAGCAGCCTCGCATAGCCTGTTGGTAGCGGTTTCTGCAATCTTGATTTGCTCATCCGAAGGGTAAGACGACTGGTATCCATACACCGCAGCTAATATGTTAGATGCAGTCAACCTATGCATGCACACAAGCAGACTGCATAAGTATTTTCTCGCTCGGCTTGAATTATTATAAAGCTCACCATCGAAGTTCTGGCGTAATGTCATTGGGTTTATGAAGTAGCCTCCGCATCGAAATTCTCGCTTGTTTTACCATGGTTGGCCATAGCTCCTCGCCTGCACTAGGATGAAGGACTCGCGCGGTCATTTTGCGCTGCCTATTCCATCGCTCGCCATAACCAAGAAACCCTGTTTCATTGCCCCATCCAAGACTAAAACAACACGGCTCTTAGCACAGTGGGTATACAATTACAGCTAGAACAACTCACAGCCGGTCGTCATTCAACATGGGTAGCTCTGGACGATCTGAGTAGATCATGGACCGTTTAACTAGGAGATCTTCAGCGGCCGTGACCGAGTTGAGTACCACGATCGTCTGGCCCAGTACGGTGAAGGAAATAACGTCGCCTAAATAACATTCAGGATAGAACAGGTAAGAGCTCAGCGGACGAACTGTTTAGCTGTTTTCCTATGTCTCTATATGCTACGTGCTGATTGGAAGACGGAAGTGAGAGAAGATGCCCGAGCAAGGGGTGGGCGGCTGGAGAGGGAGGCAAAGGCAGGGACGGTCTTCGCCTCCGGGATAGCCAGTAGCGGATGATGAAAAGACAGAAAATGAGCAATGGTGGAAGCATTTGATAATAATCCATGTCGAAGAAATCGAGCCGGAAGGCAAAATGCAAGTTTGGGGAGAGGCGTACGTTCAACACAGTTGCCTGTTCACTCCGCATAGATATACCTTTTGCTGGTCGAATCATCTCACAGGGATCTCGAGCCAGCATTAGGAAGATCGCTGAACATTTTCTTGGCACACCCCTGGGTTGACCGAAGTCAAGCCACCGTCTAAATCCACGACGTCAACGCGCAATTTATCGGTCCTCGTGAAACCTATTATCGATGGTCGTGCGGATAAAATAACGGGCAAGTACGACGCAAAAGCCCAATTAAATGGGTTATCATGACCCAACCGAGTGGCTAGTCGCTCGATCGTAACCTCTCTAATATCTTTGTAGACTATGGGTAACACAGCGTGCATACTTTTTCACCGGTTTACGTTGGGATGCGTACGGTAGTCCCGGACCGGGGTTAAGACGTATCGTCGGGCATCAAGGCAGAATTGGATTGCTCCCCGGGCGGGCAACTTGGTGAACCGATTGGCGTCTACAAAGCTTTCAATGTCAAGTTGTTCCCATCGTGAAGATCCCTGCGCATGTGATGATGTGAAACCGAGGATATGGTTGAGCGGGAGTAGCTAAAGAGCCCCAAATATTCAAGCCAGTTTGGGATTTGTTGAATGCGCAAGAGGACTCAACGTCGCCCATACTCTCGGTCCCAGCCGGCAACACATGAAGTAGCTCTCACCACCCAGCTTGGTCCACGAACCTTTGACTTCTCTCGCGGCCTGCCAAGTCCTCATTAGGCACGCAGGAATTACACGATCCTCCCTCCTCATTTGGCTTTGCCTCTACCTCGATCGCATTACACGGCTCTGCCGGCAGCGCCACCACCCGATGCACCACGACATACCTAGCATTCCACGGTATGCGCACCGACCCTTAGTCCTCAACAATACACAAGCTTTAACTGACTAGATATGTAAAATTTGCATCATTTCCAGGCTCGGAGAGTGGGACAGTTGGAGCGGGCAGAGACGGTATCACATGAAAGGAGGCGACTGTGAACGAGGCGGCAATGAAGTGCGAGCGAGTGCTGGCCATGTGTCGGATGATGTGTACTTACCGAGCAGAGGTTGAGGTTGGAAACCAAATGTCCGACCCGCAAGGGATGGTGCCGTGGCATGGGCGTGCATTCAAGGCAGGTGCACGGTATAATGATTGCTGCCCGGTGCGGTACTGGTGTTATCAATTTCACCACCCTGGCCTGCGAGCATAATGTCTGGTAGATGGCGCATACATTGGGGTCTCGCAAACGAATTGGCCTTCTTGGAGGCTGCTCATCATTCATTATCTAAAGCAGAATCGCGTAGGCTTTTCAAGGTGAACCAAACTGACCTAGAGCGTATACGCAACACTGCAGACTGGAAGAAGAACACACTATTGAAAGTACTCAACATGGTTCATAGGCGTATCGTCAAGAGGCGCGATAATTATTTCTCGTCCTCCTCGGAGTCCCATGGCAGATCAATCATCATTCGAGCCAAAGCTAGTGCCCTGGTAAACACACTTTGAGCTTTCGCACGGCAACACCAGTTCCATCAAACGCTCCAACCCCGAATGATTATAGAAGATGGATATCGTTCAATTACCCTACCATACCATGGCCTTCTTGTCTTCAAACATAATTTGAGTGCGCCACGAAGAGAAGGAGCTGAACGTTTCGTGTCCGAAGGGTAGGCAGCTGCTGAGGTAAGATCACGTGGTATAGTGACCGGCCAACCCGAACCTCGTCTTCACCTTTCGCTTAGTTCTTGACTCCCCCAATTTGTCCACCTTATTCAGCCAAGATTTTATTGCAACACCACATCCTTGTCCTCGGGCGCTAACGCAATGTCCAACAACATCGCCAGCCCGGATGCCCCCAGCCTTCCATACTATGTGGCTACGTACCAGGGTCGCTCGGTGGCAGTAAAACGAGATGCAGATTACCAGGTGCGCCATATTGTTGTGACGGCCAATCCGAATAACACCGATCTCTCGATTAACAGAATACTATCAAGCTTGTGCAGAAATCGATTGCCAAGCTGCGAGGTGCGAACCCCCAGGATATATTGATATCGACTACCCTTGCGGACTATGACAATGCTCTCGTGCAAATCAGCGAAGAGATTTGGCCGGATGTGGTTGGCGACATTAGAACCGTGGAGATCACCTTGGATGATCCGACGGACGTTGACCACCCAGCTTTTAGACGAGCAGACGATGAAGATGAGAAAGTGGCCCTCGCCCGACAGGATGAACGGGTACCTGCGACCATGGCCATCGCAGAGCCGATAATTGAATGTATGTCTTTCACTTTTCCTATGCCGATATTCTTTCATAGAGAACTTTTCGTAGATCCTCGTTCCAGCGCCGTGCCATATCAATCCCTTCAAACACCCACCAACAGATCGGTTGGCCCGAGCGACACCTTTTCCATTACAGTCCGAACAGCATCCCAACAGCTGCTTAAGCTTGACAAAATTTGCTCGTTGTCGACGGTTGGCGACGTTAAGTCCCTGATAGAAACGACTTACAACGTACCGGCTATTCTACAAAGGCTAGATCTTCATGGCCAACCGTTGGACGACTCGAAAACTCTTGAACAATGTAAAATCACCGATTGGACGATCCTGGACCTCCATCTGAACGCAAGGCAGTACATGATATCCTTCTATCCAGACTTGACACTTCAAACTACGGAACGCTTTCGCCACAAGGGAGTCGAGGTGAAGCTTTCGTTGAACCGAGCCTGGGAACTAGCAGCTCTCCGTCCTTCCAGAGAATCACTACCCAAAGATTATAGCCAATGTGTGTCTTGGACCGTTGATGTGACGTGGGGCGAGTTGTTCGATCATGATTCCTACATACAGCTAGCTCATCTTTTTTGGGACGGCACGTGAGTCATTGTCTCTCTCGACGACCTTATCTTACCTTGTACGCAGGTCACACACGACTCGACCCATAGCGCTGGACCTGCCTTTCTCACAAACCCAATTGGATGCATTCGTTCCATTGCTTGATCCCACCAATTCCGTGGCAGTTGCGTTTGACCAAGTCGCAGCCTACACCGACAACATACTTTCCTACACAGGATTCCCGTACTATCAGCGCTTCCCCCCGTAAGTACACCCTCCTGGTATTTGTTTAGTGGAGATTCCTGAACGATTTGATATTACTGTAGTCATTTCGTATCTCAGCTCAATCAAAAGACCCATGCACACATCGCCCTGCGCTTCGTCGCCCATGCAGACTGCGAAAAGATAGCATCACTCTCTATCTCTCCGCCTACTTCCTGCGTTACTCAAATCCTAATACTTTACAAAGGCCTGAGCGCTGCGGCCGCTCAAACCTGGGAAAACCCTCGACCAAGGTATGCGCAAGGGGCAGATCCTTGGAAAGAGGCCATCGGCGCCAGGTCCAGCTGTTATTCGAACACCGTGCCTGGCCTCAAGGTTTTTGGGATTTCCTGGATGGAGGTTTGTTAAGCTACAGTGTACTCTCTGGCCATCGGCCGACTTTGCTGTGATAGGTGCATTTCGTAGTGTGTATATTTCAGCTGACCTCTTGCTATGCTAAGTATATGCTGTCTACGAATCAGAGTATATGACGACGCCGACACGATTAAGATCATATGCGTCCTCGCAGGGGCTCGAGGATTGTAAATTGTCGCTCCCAGGGGCACTATGTTGCCCACGGGTTTATGAATACATTGCCCTCGGACGCTTTCCTTGCCCAGTAAACTAGGCGTTGTTGCCGAGAACCTCGATGCAACGAGCCACTCGCCACGTCTTTGTAAAACCACATTGACGTATCGAACTAAAAATATCTATTTCTTTGCTTTTGCCGGCGTGTGACCCTCTTTTCATCTCAGTCCCGATGGTCAAAGATTTTCAATTCAATTCAATTGGGACCGAACCGAGCTGAGGCTGGCCACGGGAAATAATTTTATGTAAAAGGTAGTTGATAACCGTTGTTGACCGGGAGGGACTGCCGTGCCACGTTACACTAGGGATGTACACGCAAGGAACAGGCGCGAGTTGGAAGCCGACCGGGTGTATCGATCGGAAAGATAGAGACGCCAGTGGTCGAGTAGAGATTAAAAATAGATGTTCGGTCCTTCGGAATGAGTGGCTTGTGCCTCGGCCTTGGTCGCTGCCATCATCCAGGGCCGCTATAGCGCAAGACCCAAGGGTTCCTGGATATCTCTCATATTAACCATTTCCGGACAGATCACGTGATATTCGGATGCCGGGCTGTGACCGGTCCGATGACCTCATGACCGCTCCTCTCCAACGCTAATGCTATTACGAAGAATAAAAGACGGCCAACAAACGTCACACTCGTCATCAGACTTTCCTATCGGGACAGATTCTTGGAGATAAACCCGGAGAATAACCGTATGGGAGCATAGGGCCCACCCAATCCCGTGATTTTCCCACGTCATTCCCACTGGGCACGAGCCCCATAAGTAGCATGCCCAGCCCACACCTGCTCCTCAGGCTGATCCCTCTCCCACCACCACAATGGTCGCACTCGCCTGGTCCGCCCTCGCACTCGCCGTCGCCCGCGCAGCTGCCCAGTCTGCCGTCGCCGGCGTCCGGGTCGACGACTCCAAGGTCTTCGCCGACGACCGGCGCGATGGCATTCAGCTCGGCTCGGGCTGGACCATCGACGATTCCGATGGCAAGCACTATCGCGGGACGTACACCTCAACCCAGACGACGGGCTCGTACTTGATGTTGTCTTTCCGAGGTCTGCTGTCGTCTTTGGCCCGCCACTCGCCGTACTGATAAGACTCGATTAGGCACCTCGATCGCATACTATGCCGACAAGACCCCCGATAGCGGCACGGTCATCCTCGCCCTCGACGGACGTCCGTTCAATGCCACCTGGCACGACCAGAATGTGACCACGACCGTCCAGCGCCAGCAGCAGATGTGGATTGCACAGGGCCTGAG
>WSTG01000735.1:0-12066 GCA_019616325.1 Ceratobasidium sp. 394
AAACCTAACTATAGGGACACTTGGGTTCAGCTTAGGTCTTACCAAGCATTTCTTTCAATTCAACATTCGTACCCGATTTAACCGGCCAAGCTTTTCTCTACTCTTTGCAGTTAGGCTCACTTCAGTGTATCGCCCAAGTGCGAACACAGTCTCAATCGCTTGTTGAATACTTGATACACAACATAATGCTGCTCTACTGGTATTGTTGTGCATATTCTAGTGGACTATATGCGCAATCTGTTCTCTGCCCATCACAGTAGGGCATGTGCAGACGGCCCGAAATTCATCACTCGGTAGTCCTGAGCCATTTTAAGATGGGATTGCTGGGTGGCTGGCACCAACAGGCAAAAAAATCATGGCCTTAAGTTGTGAATCAGGCAGGAACCAGGTCCACTCTCGAGTGCCCAGCTATCCACCCGCACATATCGATGTTACCTGTTGATAACTGCATGTACATAAGTCCCTCAAGATAGTATGTCATTTCAGCCGATTTAAACTTGAGTTGAGCCCTATCTGGGGATCGCATTTTAGAGATTTTAGTGGGCAAAGAGCCCAGCACAACAGCAGGATAGCAAGATAGCAAACAAACACCATGCACCAACAAACACCATGCACCAACAAACACATCGAGTCAGCATCCATACAACCTACTCCTCCCGCCTAGGCTTCCGCTGCAAGCTCTGAAGGGATGCCGTAACAAGGCTCAACACCTCATCAGTTTTCTCATCTCGGTCCTCGATGGAGCTCTTCAACTCTTCCAACTCTCGCTGGGATTGCCGACTTGCCTCCACCGCCGCATCACGCTGCACAATCGCTTCGTCCAGCTCCGCCTTGAGCGCATCCCTCTCTGCCCTCGCCTCGTTCCGCTCAGTTTTGAGACGCTCAAGCTCCGAAATCACCTCATTCGCCGCTTTCGTCTGCTCACTACGCTTGCGTGCTTTGGCAGCAAGAATAGCAGCCTGTCTCGCAAATTCCAAAGCGGGCGGCGTCGGAGAAAGTCTGGGCGTGTGCCGCGGCTCTTTTTTCATGTGCTTGATGGAGGACTCATCTGCGGGTGTTGGGCTGTCTTCGAGGGTATTTGCCGGCAAAGAGTCGGTTGATGAACCCGATTCGTTTGACTCGGGTTCTTCTGCAGGCCGCTTCTTTTTTTGAGATTCTAGATTGGTGGTAGTCGTTCACACGGTCAGTTTATTGCCACCGAGGAGTCTAAGAACAGGGGCTCACGTTCTGTCGCTAGCTCTTCTCTCTTTCGCTTGGAGGGCTTGGTACCATTACTGGATTGCTCGCCTGAAATACTGGACTCGATGATTTCGCCGTCCTCTGGGTCTGCAGCCTCTGAAAAAGAGCCCCATCAACACGCGCCAGTCAAACAGTATTTATGTAAGCGCACTTGATGACTCTGCATCCTCCTGGGGCAAAGGTGCGTTATCCTTGGACGAACTAGATTCACCAAGGGGGCTGATTCGATCCATCAATTCGCGAGGAGCGTTCGAGATGCCGGTAATTATATTGCACGAGTCTTTCCAGTAGCCGGTTGTTGTTTTCGAATTCCAGTGTTGCTTGAATTTTGGAACGGCATCGTTTGTCTTGAACACAACATAGACGTGTTCAACACCCTTTTTTGTGGCCCCGTTATGATAGACTTCGAGACTAACCGAAATGGTGAGAGGGTACGGGGGGCATTGGAGTGTCACTTACATTGAACCAAATTTTGAAAAGAACGAATGAAAATGATCGGTAGGTGGGAGTTTTATCCCCTTTTTCGGGTGGATATCCATTATCCTTTGTCGATGAACGCCTGTCGGAGTAAAGCGTCCCATGTGTCACAGATCAATGTCGGACGCAGAATCGCGTCCACGGCCGGCCCAAGAAAAGGTAAAACTTGGTATATAGCGACTTTGGGCTTCAAAAGACGTGGTACCCTCAGGAGAAAACAAGATATATGCAGTAGTGACCACCTCGCCTGGTGCCGCCCAGCCCAACCTCGGTGGTCGCAACAGCGTAACAAACATTCATTCCATCAAAGTTACATAATAGTTCACGACGCACGACAAAACATCCACAACCAAAGCCACATGGACACCATCTATGCGTCTGACTCCTCAGACTCTCCTTGCAAGCTCTGCAGCGATGCGGTAACAAGTCGCAGTACCTTGTCCGTATTTTCCTTGTTCTCCTTGGACAGCTTTTTCAGTTGGCGCAACTCCCGTTCTAAGGCCCGGCACGAGACGACCGCAGCGTCGCGTTCGATGATTGCTTGGTCCCGTTCAGCTTCAAGCTGTTCAAGCTTTGTCCGGACGCCGGTGCTTTCTCCCGAGACGTGAGAATGGTTCGCCTTGTCCAAGGCGAGCTCCGCTGCTTTTTCAGCTAACTTCAGAGCGGACGGTTGGGAGCGGGAAATCTTTATGAGCCGCTCTATTAGAGCGTCCCGAGTCCGAGGACCCTCTTCATTAAATTGTGGAATCGTGTCCTGCGTATTTTGAGAATCTGGGCCGTGAGTTGACTCAGGACGATTATCCGGCGCAATTCCTGACCCGTTGGTTTTGTCAACGAAACGCCCCTTTTTGTTGGGGGTATCTGGTTTACAGTTATAGTCAGTCCATAGTCGAGAGTACTCGCACTCAACCCACCTTGGTCGGGTGATTCCTCACAAACCCTCTTCCCCAGTGGCTCGGTGTTGGCGCCAGTTCGAATTAGCTGGGCACTCCTTGGTGCTAGTTCCCCCATACCTGTTTCATACGATTGATGAGGGAGCGGCAAAGGTACGATACGGACATACCCGAGGGCTCTTGACTCGCTTGACAGGCGTCGTCGGAGTCTTCAACTTTCAGAGTTAGAGATGGATTCGCTCTAATCCGTCTCATGAGCTCTGGGGGACAATGAAGTACGCCAGTGATGGCACTGCACGATTTCTTCCAACAGCTGGTCGCATCCAAGCTACGAATATGTTTCTTGGCGCTCAACGCTGCCTCGTCCGTGTCGAAAACAAGATACACATGTTCCAGCTTGTGAGCCTGGGACGGCGGAGGCTCGGAGTGGTAGAACTCGAGACTGGGAAAAAATCGTGAGCAATATAACAAGGGTGGTCAACGGGTTGTATTGCGCACATTGACCCGAATTTTGAAAAGAAATCGCGGATGGAGTCGTCGGTTGGTAGTGATTCTCCCTTTAGGGGGTGTATGTCTAGAAGCCGTTTGTGGTAGTTGCCCGTTGGAACAGATTTCATGGCGACGTTGGCAGATGAATCTCTAGTAGGCTGAGTCCGAGTGTGTATGTCGAATAAAGCGTACAAGACTCGAATACACGTAGTGAGCGGGGGGGAGAAACGAACGGCGTTTGGGGGCCCAGGGAGCCGGGTGATATATCCTCTGGGAATAGGGGTCAGGGGTTGACATTCAATCCGTTCTGTTCTTCATAATACACTCGTTACTCTAATTTTATTTCCGAGCCCCTTGACTAAGGCTAGATGGTCAAAGCTTTCGGCTCTACACCCGTCAAACGGTGAACTCCAGTTACATTCGAGATCCCAGCGAAGGTTTCCAAGCTTCCTCGGAGAGTGGCCGTTGCTGCTGGTTAAGGGGGACTAGTATGTGCAATTGTCATTGTGCGTGCCATTACAATACGTCCGGGCTGTGGTCGAGGTGCAACAAACGCTTGCACTTTATCAATGTTACATAATCGTCTTCAATCGCAAACAAACCACAATCGCGCCTCCTACCCATCCATCTCTGGGCTTTCCTGCAAGCTCCGTAACGACGAAGTGACTAGGCGTAGCACTTTTTTGGTTTTCTTGTCCTTCTTCTTGACCGACTTTTTTAACCGCTCCAGTTCCCGTTTGGACGCCCGGCTCTCCTCAAGGGCAGCATCGCGCTGTGCAATGGCTTCATCTCGTTCTGTCCTTAACTGTTCGAGCTCTACCGTGCTATTCCCAAGCTCCTGCATTTCTTTCCGGCGGCTTGGTCCTGCGGCAATTTCGGCAGCCTGTTGAGCCAAGGTTAGAGCAGACTTGTGGGAAGAGGTGCTCGGGGTCGATGATTCTCCGGAGGAGCTTTGGGGGTTTTCGGTTTCACTGTCGTATGGTGGTGGATGATCCCGGGTTTCCAGAGGAGGCGGTTCGTCTAGTATAGACTCCGAGATTACGCTTCTTTCGGTAAGGCGTTTTTTCTTGTTTTGGTGTTCTTGTTCATAGATGTTGTCAACGTTCAATTAAGAACTTCCACGTAGTTACCTTGATTAGATGCGTCGTCTCTGATCCTCTTTCTAAGGCTTTGACGACTGCTCTCCGTTCAGGTTTGTTTGGAGATACCAACTTTAATCGGTATGTCTTTTGTCTTTGGTTCTCCTATCATGAATTATATTTAGCTCACCGTCCAAACAAAAGTGCCATACCTACCTAGCAGTTTCTTGTCCTTTCGGCGGGTACCAGGGGTAACATCAGGCGAGGAAGCGACTGCCGATGAGTTTGCCTCAATCTGCTTTATAAGCCCCTGTGGACAGAGGACTGGGCGGAATGAGATGCGACACGACTCCTTCCAGAAGCTGGTCTCATCTAACACGCGGAGATATTTTTTGAGGCTTCGAACAGCTTCCACTGATTTGAAAGTAAGATAGACGTGATCTCTCTTGGCCTGTGAGCTGTTGTAGCGACAAGTACCAAGGCTAGAGAAGTCGTTACCGGAATGTTGCTGTTACCCGATGAATGCAATACGTACATTGTCCCAAATTTTGAAAAGAAAGCATGAAAATGTTCGTCGTCCGGTAATGACTTACCCTCGCTGTGGCGGGGGTCTACGCACAAGCTTCGCGCCCTGTAGTCCCCTAGCGGGCAAAATATGGCATTGGTGAGTGGCATGAACGGCTCGGAACGCCTAATGTAGGACAACAAATTAGCTGGAACGAATCAAGTACTCCCTCGGCCGGCCGCCAGCACGTGTTGTTTCCGAAGTGGTACTTGTCAGTTCCTTATTTATTTGAAATTATAGTTCTAAGTTAGAATTAACCGTTGTGGTCGCCCTTCCAAAACCTAACATATATATACGTTTACCTTAGGCCCTCCGCTTTCATTCGTCCCTCTGCTTTCATACTCCGTTATTTTTTTTCGGTCTTACATTGCAACTATGATCACACTGTGCTAACTCATCTACCATCCTTTCCGCCGGTTTACTTCCTCCGGGCGCCCCTGCAAACTCTGCAACGACGCGGTCACAAGACGCAGTACCTTTTCGGCCTTGTCCTTCTTCTCCTCAAATGCCTCTTTCAACTGTTCCAACTCTCGTTCCAGAGCTCGGCACGACTTGATTGCGGCATCTCGCTCTGCAATGGCTTCATCCCGTTCGGCTCTGAGTTTGTCGAGCTCTGTCCGACTATCGCTGCCTTCTCCCGCCCTTTGGGTATACTTCGGCTTACTTGAAGCGAGCTCTGCTGCTTGTTGGGCCAGTTCTAGGGCTGATGTTTGAGAACGAGTTTGTACTGATGATCTCTTTGGGAGGCGTTGAACTGTGTCGTCGTGCGAAGGTACGAACTGGCCCCATGTATCCTGAGACAGGAACTCTTGACTCGGTTCATGCCGTTGACCGGGCATAGATTGTGGGCCAGTTGATGTTTCACCGATAAAACGAGTTTTCTTGTTTTTGTCTGATCTCCCCTTACTTTTAGTAAAAATGTATTCAATAAGTTATCTGGCATTGACCCACCCTGATGAGGTGGTTCATCCCTACTCCTCTTTCCTGGCGCTTGCGTGTCGCTCACAGCACCTGCCTGCCGGGAGACACCAACGTTGATCGGTACTCCCTTGCTTTCTGGTTCGCATGCGTGTTAGATTTCGTGTACGTCAAGTGTGGGAAGTATGGATAGCGTACTCGGGAGTCGTTTATCGGCTTGACCAGCCTCTGCATCGATATCGCGTGAAGAGGCCGATGGGTTTGCTTCGATCCGCTCCATAAACTCCGCGGGACACGACACCATGCCAGTTCCAAGTCCACAGGATTTTTTCCAATAGCATCCCCCTCCTGACGAGTGAAGGTATCCCTTGACACTCTGGACCGCAGCCTCCGTCTTGAAGGCGATGTAGACATGAGTCTTAGAGCTCGTACTGTTATAGCGATAAAGTTCGAGACTAGGAGATGTATTGGCCAAGTGCCATTACTGATTGCGCTATGCCACGTACATCGGCCCAAATTTTGAGAAGAATGCATAGAAATGCTCGTCGCTTGGCAAGTCGCCGTCACCACGGGGATATATGTCTACGATTTGTTTGCTGAAACGACCCGTCGAAGCATTGTTGGTCTTCATAGCACGGCCGAGTGGCAAGGCAAGAAATCAGAGCAAATTTGCCCGACCATCCCTCGACCACGTGGCTGCTGTGTTTGTCAGGTCCTTGATTAGCGCTGCTGTAATCCTCAACATTCGGTCTTGCTCCTTCTGGACTCCCAGACCCACACTATACTTTATTTTGCAAACGGTCGTCGCTCTACTTGATTGCTACGATAAAATCGTATTGTCAACCTGTGTCCCAGTGCTTGCTAGTGAAGATTTCCGATTCTGTTTGACACGCTCTGCCAAAAAGACGGACCAACTACGGACGACCACTCGTGCCAGGCAGTGTAACACATTTCGCAAAACTCATATCCATGGTTATGTAACACCCCTGCTTTCATCGCCTCAATCTTAACACGCATGGGCTGCACCGCGCACATCTGATACGACCTGCCTCACACTGCTACAACCCGGCCACTTGGTTGACGCATGGCTCTGCCTGTAGAACTCAGTAGCTGGAATTAGGCTACTGGGCCCCCCGACGATCAGCTCTTGTCCAGGAAATCGTCTAGATAGTCGCGCTCTCTTCAGCCAATGTTGTCTTCCCGATCAGGCGCCAAATTATGAGGATTCTATCTGGGCTGTGTTGAGCTTGGCATTGGCCTGGGTGCCAAAGCTACGACCTATATCCACCCTCGACCTCGGGCCACCTGCTTCCCCGACAGTTGCAAGGCTATTTCTCAACTAGACTTGTGCGTAGATCTGAAGCGTATCTAGAGTCTATTTATCATGTTCAGCCCTCTCACTCGCCCGCTTGAGCGGCCATACCGCCTGCGTTGGGTTTCTATAACCTTCCACGTTGGGTCTCTGGTAGTGGTCCCCTTAATCGCCCTTCTAAACGGTAAGCCATTTTCACCTGATAGTTGTCGCATGATACAAATCTTGGTTCCAAGTGGTCCTGGCTGGTTATGAGACAGTAACTGTGCATCGGCCAGATTTTGATGCCGAAGAGGACGTATGGTGGGCGCCACGTGGCTTGCCCAGCGGGCTCCGGTTTCACACTCGTAGCGGACCATGCCAACCCACCGAGCTGCCACTCAACGTTCCCTTACGAACGAACTCATCTCTCCAGTTGTTCACTTACGGTGAGTCGGTATGTGACATGTCCCATGAGCCCTTGACGCCGACATTGGCGTGGGTGATTCTAGCATTCAGCAACTTTAAGTCAAATTCCACAGACTTACGCCCATCCACATCGTACAGCGCAAACGCGCTGAGTAAGTGCCGAGTGGAATCCATGAAGCTCTCTTTAGAGGAGGCTACGTACAGATCTTTCAAAGCGGAGGCGAGTTGTTTAAAGTACCATCCATGCGACACGCTAAACAGCCATTTTCAGTGTATCATCCAATGTCCTGACCTCCCCGAGGCCCCCGCATTTCGAATTACATTCCGCAGAACCACAAACTCTCCATTCAAGGAGGACACCGTTAAAGAGTATCTCGACTACCAACTGAAATCTAGCACACTCGGGAACCGCACCCTACCTCTTCACTCGGGGCCAGCCAGTGCCACTTCACCCCTCAACATTCTCGGTGCCCTTGACGCATTCGGTGCTGACATGCTTCAATCGCTTTGGGGGCGGTATCTCTACCTGGCGAGTCAGAACGCTTCCGCAGATCAACTTCTGGCGCCTGTAATGACCACGATCGAGTGGGAGCCTCGAGAGGGATGCGATACGAACGATGCGCGGTGCGATTTGGATATTACCGACGTGGGTCGCATGATTTCGAGCCAAACCTATGCAGGGAATGCTATGATGCCTCGGCCGGGCCGTTACTACGACGCTCTTAATGTCACGATAGTTAATGTGTTTATTGCTGTGCGTGATGCTATCCAGTAAGTGATATTGACGGTTTCAAACGCCAACAAGCTAACGCATGTACCCAGTTTCGAACTCAGGCACACCGCCACCGCGAATATCTTCACCAGTAAGAAACATTTCAACAGCCGGATTCACAACGATGAAGAATCAGTGGGCGTGCGCAGAAAACTGGAAAGCACGGGGCGGAAGCTCAATACATGCACTTGGTCTTGGGGATGCATCCAGTCCCCAGACAGCTGGGCCGGAGCCCTGGTAGCGGCAAGTGGGCCAGTGAACAACTTGACGATCCCGGTCCAGCTTTTACCTCAGGAGCAGTTGCCTAGCATATTTGTAACAGACTATTTGTGCCCTGTTTTCCAGCTCAAGTCGACTGGTGATTTGATTGTGTCGGTCTTTTCTGGTACGTAGTTTCATTGTCATTATTTTAGCTGCAATAACAATCCCGTCAATTTCTCTCGTCATAGGTACCTTCACGATGTGTGCGATTATGTACGAGATATTTTTCTGGTTCACGGCGGAACTAGACGACAAATATGAGGAACGGGAGAAACATCCGAAAGGTGCGATTGAGCCGATCAGTACTAATTGTATGATGCTTACCTTGAATTCTTGCATGACTAGACGTGGAATCCATACCGCTTACCACCCAGCATCGGGATTCGGGAGAGCCTTGGCAGCTTCGTAAATCACGAGGCTGAGACTTCTGGCGGTTGCTCTGGTCAGCCGAACGCCCGTCCGCGATTGTGTACTTATCTTATCCTTGAGCATGACGTAATCTTCATTTTATATGTATCCATACGCCCATGTGTCCATATATCTCCACCAACAGGGCTTACTTCACCAGCCGCGCCGGCAAGGTGGTATAACAGTTGTAACGTGATGGTACATGGGAGCGCAGGCTTTGGGGCCTGAGACGTACATTTTAATCTTGGTATTGTGCCTACGAGCACGGCCAAGCTGGTCAACAAGTTGGACGTCTTGACCAATGTCCTTCATCAGGAATCGTGAAGCCAAACGCCCATAACCGAACAGTCCATCTGGTATTCCAAATCAAACCTATTGCAACCTAGTCACATCAATGCTGCATAGTATTCAACCCCGAATCCGATTCTTCTCTCAACCGAATCCTTGCACGGCTAGCCTTGCGATTCGTGCAGCTGAGTACGGGATACCCATGGGGTTTACCGTAGGTCTAGGTAATCCGTGCAGGTAGTAATAACATGCGAAAGGTACTATTAGCCTATTGGTACCATGCTTTCAACACAATCGCTTGCCTCGCTTTCTCGCGTGGCCCGTCCGCTTGCCACCCAGCATCGGGAGAATCTTGACGGCTTGGCAGACCACGAGATCAAAGAGGCTTCTAGCGAGTGGCTATGGCTAGACCTCGATGTAAATTATAAGCCATGCGATTATGTAAGTCGTATCTATTGTGATGCAGCTTCAACGTGTGTATGTATGCTCATTTGTCAAGGTACAGTTGGACTATATGCGGGTCTAACGACCGGAGAAACTACGAGCCTTCAGAGAGCTCGGTCTGCTCATGGCCGAGGGTACTGCACAAGGTATCACAATGCAAATCAGGACTGTTATAAGCACCCATATCGCACAGATACGCAAACAAATGTGTTGACTCGCCCTGGACTTGTCCACGGTGATCGAATTCCGTCGGAAACGAGGGAGGGGGTACGAGGCTTCGGGACTTACAACACCCTCGTTTGTGCTTTGCAGATCTCGCCGCTACACCACATCTTTGCCCGCTGCGACACGTAAGTCACCCAAGTCGCGAGCTTGGCTTATTGACCCTGGGACCCAAGCTTCCTGTTACTCCCAAACTTCTAAGTCGATAGCCATATGTCGATGTGACTACGGTTGTGACTAAAAGCAATGCTTTTTTCTGTCGGCATCTCGTTACTTCCAGTGTACCCACTCAGTGTATGCCTATCTCCGCTCGAGTAACCTGAACACCTTGAACAGCAAGAACCCTTATACACCCATCGTGATAAAGGCGGCGCACTGGTTTCGTTAGAACGCGGAAAGTAGCAGGTCAACGCCTCGGTGAAATGCCGAAGACTCTCCGAAAGACAGGACCAAAAAGGCCGGCAAATCTTGCAGACGAAACCGCTCAGCTCTCTTCGGAGTTCTAACGCAAATGGGGTTGACAGGCTGAAATTTGCAATTGGCATAAGCAGTTAATTCCTTGTGCAATCAGGCACAGCATGGAGTGGGTCGGAAGGCGCGGACACTCTGTTCGACGCGTCGAGAATCGTGATCCCAACAGTGACGATGGGTACAAGGCGAAGCAGTCGGGTCTCAGGGAGTTTGTTTGTCCAAGCGTCCCTGCTTTGTCAGCACGGGGGTCGGTCCGCAACGCGTACCGGAGAAACCACGGGGTATCCTCAACCAAGCGATGGGGACACGTTTTGGACCTCTGGGCCATGCACACGTTGCGATATAAGCTCGGCGGGCTACAAGTGAACAGAACTGACGAAAACACGGCTCGAGAATTTGGGGCGGAGTAATTAATGTACAGGAGTCAAACATTGGGCCGCAAGAAATACGGAAGGAGAAGCATGTGTCGCCAAAGATAGGGTTGCGTGCCTGTATGCGCTGGGCGACAACGTTGGAACCGGCACGGAGGTCCGTCGGCAAAAAGCGGCGGAGTATCATCGGGGCTTGCCAAAATGGACATGATAATACTCGAGCTGTATGCGGCAATCAGCTGGTATATTGTATAGTATCTACCGCCGCGAGTGCTTGCCACGCTGCGAGTAAACCGCCGGGAGAGTCCTCACAATCTTCCGACCCGTGTATAAATACACCTACTCTCGTCGAACCGTCTCCCCAGCCCCGTTGACTGCCTCCGCTGCGCACCGAGCTCCTCGACCATCCCGGCCCAGATCCATTTTTCGCTACCTGCCTGCTATGGGAAACAACGCGTCTCGCCTGCGCTCCCGCGCCCCCCTTTCCCCCATCGAGAACAAAAAGTCACTTGGCCGCCAGGAGCCCAAGGCGCAACGTAGCGACTCGGACACCACTCTTCCCACGCATGAGCAGCCTGTGCCTAAAGTGGTAGTTAAGAAGGAGCCTGTGGTGCAAAAGAAGCTGAACAAAGACTTTTTGTGGGGTTTCGCAACTGGTACGTATTCGCTCCATGTCTGCTCCACCTTTTCCCTCATGGGATTTCTAGCATCTTTCCAAATTGAGGGCTCTACGAACACTGACGGTCGCGGCCCTTCAATCTGGGACCAATTTTCGCGCACCCCCGGCAAAACCAAGGACGGCCGCGATGGAGATGTCGCCACCGACTCGTACCGCCTCTGGCGTGAGGACGTTGCTCTTCTGAAGGCGTACGGTATCAAGGCCTACCGGTTCTCCATCTCCTGGTCGCGTGTTATTCCACTCGGTGGCCGAAACGATCCTATCAATCCTATGGGTATCAAATTCTACTCGGACCTGATCGATGAGTTGCTCGCCGCAGGAATCACTCCATTTGTCACGATATACCATTGGGATTTGCCCCAGGCACTGCACGACCGATACGGCGGCTGGTTGAACAAGGAGGAAATTGTGCAGGATTATGTTCGCTATGCCAAGGTGCGTCTTGCGAGGCTTGTGTCTGCCCGCTGGTTGCTAATGCCACCATAGGTTTGCTTTGAATCGTTTGGAGACCGTGTCAAACACTGGCTCACCGTGAACGAGCCGTGGTGCGTCGCCATCCTCGGGTACGGCCGTGGTGTCTTTGCGCCCGGTCGTTCGAGTAATCGCGCCATCAGCGAAGAGGGTGATTCGCGCACCGAGCCGTGGATGTGCGTCGCATCCTGTTTGTTATAACGCGAGGCAGCTGACGAATTCCACGCATATAGTGCCGGTCACAACGTCATCCTTGCTCATGCATACGCCGTCAAGCTTTACCGCGAACAATTCAAGCC